>PVIH01012826.1:0-61611 GCA_004025045.1 Sigmodon hispidus
TACCCTAAAGAGGCACATTCACACTCCAAAGGTATTAGCTCAACTATGTTCATAGCAGCATTATTTGTAATAGCAAGAACCTGGAAACAACCTAGATGTCCCTCAACTGAAGAATGGATTAACAAACTGTGGTACATCTACACAATGGAATACTACTCAGCAGTAAGAAAAAATGATATCCTAAAATTCGTAGGCAAATAGATGGAATTGCAGAATGTACTCCTAAGCAAGGTATCACAAACCCAGAAAGATAAGCAGGGGATATACTCACTCATTAGTAGTTTCTAAACAAACAATCAAGAAAAAAAGCCAAGCATTGCCCAAGCAGCAAACCACAACCACTGAACAGCTTGGGATCAGAGACACCCTGGACTGACCGTTTGGACCCCACTCCAACTTTAGGAACACCTGACTCACTCTTGAGGGAGGGTGGACAAAACTGGATTTGGCCAGGAGTGGAGATGGATCCAAGCATTATTGGGTTAGTGGGAACATAGGACTGTCTGTTCCCCGCCCAGGGAGAGGATGGGGAGTTGCGGAGAAGAAAAATGACCTGATGTGGTGGGGGGGAAGGGACCTTGAATAAGGATATACAGGGATGGAAAAAAAAATTCAGAGGGAAAGCTGAACACAAAGTAAATATATGTCTAGCAATCTTATTTGCATTATCACCCTTGATAAGTCATGCTTATGATTTTTATCTTCTTTATAGTTATTGTTAACTTTTCAGCATTTTAAATTAATTTTACTGTTTTTTTGAAAAATGCAAAATAAATAAGAAAATAAATAAACAAATAAACAAACAAATAAATAAATAAACAGCTTGATACTGGCATAAAAACAGAATTGATATTCAGTGTAATAGAATTGAGGATACAGATATTAACCCAAAAACCTATGAACACCTGATCGTGGATAAAGAGGCCCAAACTATTCAATGGAAAGCAGATAGCATATTTAACAAATGGTGTTGGCATAGCTGGATGGTAGTGTGTAGAAAAATGCAAATAGATCCAAGCCTATCACCCTGTGCAAAACTTAAATCCAAGTGGATCAAAGACATCAACATTAACAGCCACTTTAAACTTGATAGAAAAGAAAGTGGGAAATACACTTCTACAAATTGGCACAGGTGACCACTTCCTAAATATACCATCAGTGGCACAGACACTAAGGCCAACAATCAATAAGTAGAATCTCCTGAAGCTGAGAAGCTTCTGTAAAGCCAAGGACACTGTCAATAGGATAAAATGACAGCCTACAGAAGGAGCAAAGATTTTCACCAACCATACAAGTGATAGAGGACTGATCTCTAAGATATATAAAGACCTCAAGAATCTAGAGCCCCAAACCTTGAATAACTCAATCAAAATATGGGGTTCAGATCTAAAAAGGGAATTCTCAGCAGAAGAATTATGAATGGCTGAAAGGCACTTGAAAAAGTGATCATCATCTTTAGCCATCAGAGAAATGCAAATCAAAACGACTTTGAGATACCACCTGACACCTGTTAGATTGGCTATGAGAAAAGACACAGAGGACAGCCTATGCTGGAGAGGATGCAGAACAAGGGGAACACTCCTCTTTTGTGGGTGGGAGTGTGTAAGCTTATTAAGCCACTATGAAATGCAGTATGGCGGTATCTCAGAAAATTGAGAATCAATCTCTCCAAGGACCCAGCAATACCACTTCTGGGTGTATACCCTAAAGATGCACAGTCATACTCCAAACACATTAGCTCAACTATGTTCATAGCAGCATTATTTGTAATAGTAAGAACCTGGATACATCCTATGTGCCTCTAAGATGAAGAATGGATTAACATACTGTGGTACATCTACACAATGGAGTACTACTCAGCAATAAGAAAAAATGATATCCTAAAATTTGCAGGCAAATGGATGGATTTGGAGAATATCCTCCTGAATGAGGTATCAGAAGCTCAGAAAGAAAATCAGGGGATGTACTCACTCATTAGTGGACTCTAAAGAAACAAACAATCAAACAAGAAAAAAGCAAAGCATGCCCAAGCTGCAAACCACAACCACTGAACAGCTTGGGATCAGAACCACCTTGGACTGACTCTTTGTATTTCACTCCCTCTAGAGGAACATCTGACTCAGTCTTGAGCTTGGGAGGAGAAAACTAAATCTGTCAAGAGTGGAGGCTGAACTAAGCAATATTGGGACAGTGTGACCTTGGGACTGTCTGCTACCTGCCCAGTGGCAGGGGATGGGGAGATGTAGATAAGAGAGAATGACCTGATGTGGTGGAAGTGGGAAAGGACTTTGAATAAGCATATTCAAGGATATAAAGTGTGACTGTGGTGGGAATGTTCTCTGTATACTCTAAATAAAGTAACTGATTTGGCCTATGTAGAGCACTGTAGAAGTGGGTGGTGTATCAGAGAAAGAGACAAGCAGAAGGAGTGTGGAGTTAGCCAGTCTCCATCCGACCCCTGAAGGATGAACATATAGAGGTACGTGCTGAGCTACGGGCTGAGCCACGTGGTAGGTAGATTAATGGAAATGGGTTGAATTAAGATGAAAGAGCTAGCTAGTAATGTGCTTAAGACATGGACCACACAGTATAAAGGATATAAGAGCGTGATTCTTTTCTTTGGGGAACAAAAGCCGCTGCGTGGACCTGTTTCCAAACGTCTGGCCTTAAGGGCCCGCGGAAAACTTCCTACAACGTGTGTCTTCTTTGTTCATAATAATAAAATAAAAAAAGTACAAAAAAAGGAATTCATTGGTTACCATTTGTTCATTTTTAAGCATTAAAGACTTTCAGATTTTTTTAATTTCTGTCTTTTTAATTTTTAAAATTAACAGAAAATAACATGACTCTATCCTCTTATCAGTTTGAGACAGTGAAGTGTGTTTTTAACATGTAGATGTGTAAGTCATATGTCAGGGATAACAAATTTACGAGGAAGATTTAACGTGATATAAAATGCTGTTATTTTAACAGAATGGCAATCATGGATAATGAATAGTAAACAGGAAATAATTGACATTCAAATGTGCCTTACTAAACAGGAGGAGAGAAATAGCACATTAAAGTAACGGAGAGATTGTAAAAGGAAAATGAAAATAGCACAGCATATGGTTGCTAAAAGATCTTTATTTTTAAGTTTATAAAATATTAAAAATTTGGTATTCATATATGATAACTGCACTTTAAGAAGCAGCTATTTAACTTTATTATCTGCGTGACTGGTACTGGAACCAACCTAGAGGTTTAATCCTTAGTGTTAGTTGACACTTTGCAGTGTTACACTTGGGCCTACATTTGTGGAATTTTCTAACATGTATGTCTCTAAAGGAACAGTCTACCATTTTGTCTTTATCCAGATACAGTTAAATTTGTTTTTCTCTCATACCCAGAAAGATAAGCAGGGGATGTACTCACTCACTAGTGGACTCTTAAACAAAAAAATTAAAAAGCAGAACATGTCCAAGCTGCAAACCACAACCACTGAACAGCTTGGGATCTGAAACACCCTGGACTGACACCTTGGATCCCACCCCCCCTAGAGGAATACCTGACTCAGTCTTGATGTTGGAGGGAGAAAACTGGATCTGCCAAGAGTGGAGGCTATACTGAGCAATAGTGGGACCTTGGGACATCCTGCCCATGCTAGGGAGGAGATGGGGAGATGTGGAGAAGAGAGAGTGACCTGAGGAGAAGGGATAAGGATACAAATGGATAGAAAATGTGACTTTATTCATAATAATAATAAAAATTTTTTTTCTAATGATTACAAAACTATTGCTTTTCTCCCTCCAAACATGAAGTATCAACAGTATAAGATTGAAAAAGAGTAAAATAAAACCATAAAATTAGCATCTTTCTCTTTAATTGCTAGAATTTGAGTCATGTTGCTGTCAATGGTGATTGTTTGGCTGTAGAAGGTCAAAATAGGAAAGTGAACAAGAGATAGTTTAGCAGTTAAGAGTCCTTAATGCTGATTGCAGAGGACTCAGGTTCTGTTCCTTGTACCCATTTCATGTAGTTCACAACCACCAGCAATTCTAGCTCTATTGATCTAACACAATATATAATTAAAACTATTAAAACAAATCTTAAAAGCAATAGAAAACAGTGCAAATTTCCAAAATTGAGAGTTGAGGAATATGAAAAAGATGAGCGTTTTCATACTGAAGTTATATTTTATTTTAATACATTATATTTAACTAAAATAATTATAGTGAAATTAATATCTTTACACTGAAGATTGTACTTGTAATTTTTTTCTTTTCATGTACAATTTTTTCTATCTGCCATATGAAGGAAAGAAATGAAGATGATTTCAGAGACTGTCTATGTTGAATGTATTAAACATGGACGACTCATATTTTAGTTCTTTAGGTCTGTTTTACCAAGGTGAATTAGCAAGCATTTATTGTTGCTTATTGTTTCACACTTCTGGAGACACTAAGCAAAGGGAAAAATGTCCTGTGTTTTTTTCCTGAGGTATATGACCCTAGTTTGCATATAACTTTCAGGTGATTTTGTTACTTTACATAGCCATTCCTCTATGCATGCTTCTGAATATTCAAATCATACTTCATATAAAGGCACCAATAGTACTACCCTGGTATTTTTCTAATAAAATTATTGTCATTTGATTTATTACATATGACTTTTAAAATTAAGAAACCCTTTTTGTTCTAGAAATGAATCTATGATCCTACTATTATAATCAGGTATCAAATTTTATATTGCAAAGGACTACTTTATTAAATTTTAAAACTATTTTTTAATATTTTTGATTTATTTAATGTGTGTGTGTGTGTGTGTGTGTGTGTGTACACACATATACTCATGTGACTGATAGTTCTTGAAGGCCAGAGGAGAGTTTGTTGGAGTCAATTATTTTTGTTTTGTGGCATCTGAGGATCTAACTAAGGCCTCAGGATTGAGAGCTTGAATTTTTACCTCCTGAACAACACTTGTGTTCTAAAACAAATCACAGTAATTTGAATCTGAAGGTAAATAAATATTGTTCTTGCTTACATTTTCTTGCAATGAAAATAAAATTGCCATAAAATGAATCTTAAACTAAACATTATGACTCAATTATATTGACTGAACAGCAAAATAGAAAAGGGATATTCAAGTAATGTTGATAATCTTAATCAAATAGTTTTGAGAAAAAACCAGAAACAGCCCTAGAATTAAAATCAAACAATATACAATTCTATAAAGCTGTAAAAGACAGATGATTATATGATTAAACTTGAAACATACTTACAAAATGAATAGTGTTATCCATAGTCATAAAATATGTAGAAGGTTTTGCAGACAAAACTATTTGACTGTGTTAATATGATTAAATGTTAATATAAATAACTATATTGAATCTTTTCAATGTATTTTGTAAATTTTTTGGATTCCAATGTTTGCAAACATGCTATTCATATTTAGAAATGTTCATTTAAAGTCCTCTGAAGAGCAATAAAAGCAAAAATGTTGAATAAATTTCTCTCATATTTAAAAGAATAAAATTTAAATACAGATTAAAAGTATTATATAATATTACATTGTATATACTTTTATATAAAAATTAAATATATTTTAATAGAAAGAAAATTCTAATAAGAAAATTAGAAAACCACAAAGTAAATTTTGTGTCTATTAACAAAGTTGCAAAATCCTTTCCTGTTCTTGACAAAGTATTATTGTAGCCCTAATATAGTACAGTTAGTAACGAACACTGCAAGCTAAATTATAAAACATGTCAACATCATATGAACAACTCTGCCACTTCAAATAGTGAAATGTGGAATAAACATCAAATACAGAAACTGCAGTTCTGGGATATGCCTAAAGGAATACAATACCTCCTTAAGTTGAAAGTCTTTGTGACAGTACTATTTATAACATACCAAAATTGAATATCACTTGTCCAGTAACTGGTAAATAGGAATTGGCCTACATATGTAGTATATCGGGACAAATAAAATAAACCATTTCTAATATCATTATCTTAATTAAGGATGTTATTTCTGTGAAGAAATATTATTACCCTGGCAACATTTTTAAAATATCCCACTTAGTTGGGGTAGCTGGCTTACAGTTATACAGGTTCAGTTCATAATCATCATGGCAGTTGACATGGCTATGTGGAAGCAGATGTGTCTGAGACTTCTAAATCTTTCAAACAACAGGAAGTTGAATGTGCCACTGCAAAGTATCCTAAGCATAAAAAACTTTAAAACCTGCCCCCACAGTGACACACTTCCTCCAAAGAGTCCATACCTGTAAGGCTCCTGACATTCCATGTAGCTGAGCCTACGTGGCTCAGGTGGGATGCACCTTGCACAGAGGCACGCCCCTGGACGTGGCTATGTAAACCCTGCTGCACTGCATATGGAAGCACCTCCCTGGACCTATGATGCACACTCATGCGTGACCCTTCCCTTAAAAGCAACTGTGAACATGTGCTCCAGTCCTATTTTGCCTGTCCCGTCTCTGACTTCTGTCTTGCTCCTCTATTTCTTCACCTGCCTGGGACTCCTTTCTTAAATAAACTCTAGTGTGTGGCCTTGTTAGTGTGTACTTGCTCTCACATGAGGAACTAGCAATACCCACTTCAACAAAACCAAACTTACTAATACTGTCACTCGCTATGAGATTTTGGGCCCAATTATATTCAAAGTACTACCCAATTATATTCAAAGGTTATTATATGTAAACTCTTCTAAAAAGGGAAATCTACATAAAGATAAAAATAGAGCTGTGTGTACCAAGGGTCAAATATATTGAACAACAAAAAGCGATGAGTGGTAACATATATATGTGTCTTTTCTAGCGTGTTTAGAATTCCAAACTTTCCAATCATGTTGGGATCTAAATTTTAGTATATATAGCAATATGAAGTAAAGTTACTAACAAATATTATGTTATAAGTATCTTTAAATAAAACCTGGAAAGCTATCGTTTGAAGGGTAAATAACTCTAACCTCTTAGAATAGATTTTTATTTTTAGGTTATTTTATGTGAGTGATTTTTTTGTCTGCCTGTTTTAATGTTCCCCTAGTGTGTTCTTGCTGCTCAGAAAAGAACAATGAATCCACTGGATGTACAATTACAGGTACTTGTCAGATGCCCTTGTGAGTAAAGGGAATTGAACTGAATCCTCTGCAAGAGCAGCCAGTATTCTTAATCGTCTAGCTATCTCTCCAGTCTTTCAGGAAATTAATTATACAAGTTAGATCAAGAAGCAGTTTTGGCAATAAAGAAACTCATTATTTGACATGTTCTCTATGTGTAAAATATTAAAATATTTACAATGTGAACATTGTATACTAACTTTTCCCATGGTGGTACTGTTTATACAGTTTTATTCTACCTATATCATTGCTTCACCTTCTAATAGAGGACTTTGCATTTAGTTCACAATTACCTCCAACATCCAGTTTTGCAAAATTTTTGTTTCATTTTAAGACATGCCAAACTGGCCTACAGTGCATATGTGGAAAATATGACTATGAACTTCTGTCTTTCTTTTTACTTCTTCCTGAGTACTAACAGCAAGCATCTACATACCATACATAATTTATATGTAGCCTTGTGCACCCAGGACTTTGTGCATACTAACCAAATACGGCATCAGTTCCCAGCTACTCACAGACATAGTCTATAGGAACCATACAAAATTCAGAATTTCTTTCTAATAAATAATAAAAAATAATTAACATTGAATTAGCACCTATGCCATTGAAAAAGTATGCTATACCACCATACAAATGATAATGTTTTATATTGTCAAATCTATAGAGCAGGTTGATGCTCATCACCAAATTGACTCAATAACATTTTATACGGATCTTTGACTCATAATGTTTGTCAGGATATTTTTTAAAACTTACGTATTACTTTATTATTTTTCAAAATTTAGAAGCATTTGCTTATATGTTACAATTCTGGCTTTACATCTGTATGGTATTTTTTATGTGAAAATATGTATCTTGGCATTTATATTTATTTCTCATGCTCTTTTTGGCTATTTTTCCCTGATTCATTTATTTGCTTTGTCTGGTTCTGGTTTGCTTGTTGTTGTTATTTAAACTAGAAGGCCAGATAAATATAAAATATTAAAATAAAAGTAAGGTGATAAAGTGTTAATATTTTTCACTTTTTATTGAATATATTTTCTTCAAGCAATATATTCTAATAATGTTTTCTCTTTCATTAGCTCTTCCTAGATTCTAACTACCTCTTGACCTGCCCAAATCCACACTCTTTCTCTCATTTCTCTTCAATTAATTAAAATCTATGGACTAAGAAAAAACTCACACATATACACATATATGCATGCACACAAATTAAATATTTGAAGTAAAAATGTAAAGATTTTTAACAGGTTAAAATTCATGAATACTAGAAAATAACAGAATTGCTTTTTAAAATATAAGTTTAGGTTAAGCTATCTTCTTGTACTCTAATTTTCTCTGATGAAATTTTTCTAGCCACAAAGTCATAATCATGTGTAAATATTGTTGTTATATGCATATTATATTTCAACTGCTTTTATATAACACAATTTTGTGATGGTATCATATATTAAGACTATTTTTATACAGCAATGCTTTTAAATTTTCAGCAAAAAAATTCTTTAAAAGGTAGTAACTTCTCAGGTAGATTGATCTTTATAAATTCTCTTTATTACAAGTGAAATAAACAAAAAATAAAAAAATACTTATTTGAGTTAATATTAATATAATCCATTTTTCTTCATAAAAACACTCTGGTTTTATTTTTCTTTATCACTTCCACATATAGAAATCAAAGTGGTGAAATAATAAATTCTTTATTCTTTGTTAGTTAAGCTTGAATACTTATGTAGTAAACAATGATGAGTTTTTTTTTTTTTTTTAGAATTCAAATATACCCTTAAATTTTTTATTCCTTTTTTATTTATGTATTTGTTATTTGTTGATTTTACATCATGCACCCCATCAAACTCAGTTATCAGATTTATGCCAACTCTTATGGTCTCCCCATTTACAAAAACGCCCATTCATGCTGCTCATTTACTTACTGAAACATAATTTCCTGTGGCCAGACTCTTCTACCTCAAAAATACAGCCACTGAAGATTCTTGTTCTTTTAATGTTCTTTCTTTGCAGTTATTTACATTTTTCTATATTTTTGCTACTTCATCTTCAATTATGCTGATGATGCTTCAAGAATTTTAGTAAACCCCCTTGTCAATACTTTTGTTCTGTTAAATTGAAAATACTCATTTTTAAAATTTTGTTTTAGCACTATCTTTAAAATATTTACTATTTAAAACATAGTGAGATGTGCAAGTATTTTGATATTTGGATAAGAAAAATCTTTTGACATACTATTTTTTTATACTAAAAACAATATTCAACTCAAATTAAAATTTGAAGTTGCAATAATTTAATAAATTAAACATTAATTAGTGATTTCACAATTTTGAATATATTTAAAATTAACTGAGGAACATTATTTAACAGTAATCCATATCAAATCAAATTTAATGGTTAGAAATTTATCCCAACTTTATCATTTTATTTTTTTCTGCGTTATTTCCAGTTGTAATTTTGTGATCATCTCTTCTTGTTTTAAAGAGTTGTTTATTAGGTGAGAGAGTGGTAATAAGCACAGCTGAACACTAAAGAAACAGTCACTTAAACTAGGTCATTTGGTTTTATTTAAGATCTTTGTTACTAATATGTTGTATCTATAGAATGAGTGTGGCAATTTGAATAACTGAGCTAGGGAAAATTGATATGCTAATTTAATTAAAATTTTCCTGCCAGGTATTCTTATTTTCCCATGTCTCATTGTCAGTACTTTTATAAACTGTGGATGTTGCTGAGAAAATGCTTTTAATTTACAGCACACTTTTCTTTTGGGAGAAAAGAAGAAATATAAAATTTTATTTAGTCATTTATACATGATGGCAATACACTATACCCAGAACTGTAGCTTTGATATTGAAAAGTCTTCCAGCAATTCTGCACAGAAAATTCTAGTACATTTTTATGAAAACCTGAGTGCACTGCCTTAAAGTAGGAGATATGCTACTCAATGAGTAAACATATGAAGAAGGTTTGCCAATGACAGTATCTAATAATGATTTTCAATGCAGTCAGCCAGGACAGCATGAAGAAAGGACAACTTCAAAGCTTTAACTTAGACTTCTGATATAGATCATTGGCAGAACTTGGATGAGCATTCTATGTGTAAGCCACATATTTTCCTTGTGAATAATAAAGGAAGTAATTACAACATAAATTTTGAGGGAAAAAAAAGCTACCCTAAAATGCATTACACAGACATAGGTTAGCCTGGGATCAGAAGACCCAGTTTTGAAACTGAGAGCTTCATTTCCTTATCTGAATGTATTTATAAAAATTTTCTCTGAGATGTTAATTAAAAGAGAAAAAGAATAGGACCTACAATAAAATGAAAATTCCAATTTTTTTAAATTTATAATAGGAAGAAGAGAACACAGAATATCCATTAATATTTAAAAGAACCAGAATATAATACCAAGGTGGTTGAATTTCAAACATGGCTTGAAGTTTGGAGAATTCATGTAGTTTCTCTAAATTAATTTTGTCCAACATTGAATACATCAGTAGTAATGTAGATATTATAACATTAATAACCTTCTCTTTAATGTGCTACCTAACATTTCTGCCAAGAATAAAAACTTCTGTATGACTGGCTACTATCCAGGACCACTAATTTTATGATATTATGGGCCTGAATATTGTTCCATGACTAAGACTTCTATTTCTGCCAATAACAAAAATTACTAGTTTACCTTATTTTTTTCAGGTACAAATGAATATATAATAACACATTTATCAAAAACCTCAAAACAACAACAACAAATAAGCAACTGTAGGACTGTGGTTAAAAAGGATGCTATGTGAGGAGCAATGGTTATATGTAAGTATTGAGTATAAAGTTAGGCAAATGAAAATTTTTTGATAATTTTCAAAAAAAGAAGTACTTTACATATAGGGTAAACTCTATTTTAATTCAAGTATATAGAAAAAGGTATGCAACATCATGTCTGGACATAGGCTGTTTTTCTGTCCACTTTTTGAGTACCATCTTCAGAAATTGACTGCCATATCATTGAAAAGTCAAGATTAACGTTGAGGCCACATGTTGGAAATACTTGCCATAGCTCTCACTGAAAACTCAAAGACAGAGTAAATTCCTAGTAGTATTTCTTAGTGAAATTTATTATAAATACATTCTTAGTAATATTTCTTATTGAAATTATTAGTGAATTCACTAGTGAAGTCAAGTAAACTTTTCATAAAGAGAAATTTGCAGCTCAGAATTATTTTCTCTCAGCCATCCCATGAGGTGCCCATTCTTTTATGTACAGAAATGACAGTAGAGTTTTCAAAAGGAACTCAGATATTAGCAGGGCTAACAAACAAGTTCTGTTCGAGAGGAATGTAGACCTAAATCCTTGGCATGATTTTCTTTATTGCTGCCTGTGTGCATAATACTAAGGAGGCGCCCAATCCATACAGTCAAAAAAAGGAAATTGATGTCATGAAAATATTACTATAGTAAATAGTGTTTGACCCTTCATATTATATATGACATGTGGAAAGGAAACTGTCTTCTTATTGAAATTGAAGATTTAAATAGACTATTCAGAGTGTATAGAAAATAAAAACACAAAATATAAACCTTTATTGTTTTGGCACAATAGAGTTAATATTTTCCCATTAATAAAAAATGTTAGATATTATACATAGAAAATTAATAATAATGTTAATATTTTATATTAATTTTTATATATTAATTAATATTTCTTATATTGTGAAAATTTTCTTAAACATACAAGAATCTATCATCCATCATTTATCTGTTTACCTGTCATATAAATGTATGTATGTAAATATGTATATCCACATAATGTATATATTTACGTAAACATCCATTTTTATGCATGTTTATATACATACATACATCACCTTCTATACAGGGAGATAGATAGATGTATTCATAAATATAGCTTATTTGTGTCTGTTTTAGTGTATTTGTAGCAAGTGAAGATTGGTTTCATTATTCAACATAACGTAATAACAGCAATTGGACAGTTATATGCTATAAAAATATTATTCTCTGTGACTGACAACATATATATATATATATATATATATGTCCTTTATTGGAATTTTTTATTTGTAAACATACACATGCAGTTATATTTAAAATTGAGGTACTGATTTTTATTTTTATGTTGAATGATAATTTTTCAAAGTTATGGTTAACTTTTGAATATATCTGTACATAATTTATTGTATTAGAATTATAAATAAGACCACAGACTTTATGTAGCCTTCAACTCTGTGACTATCATTTCTCTCTTTGGTAGATTTCTGACATTATGCTCTTATTGTTTTCCATTTGCTTATAAAATCTTAAATATTTGTACTTAGTGTCTTCTTTATTCCTCTTTCATGTCTTCTATTTTCACTTCTTACATTTTTAAAGATAGTATCATAATTTAATTGAATTAAAATTATTAGCCATTTGTCACAAAATGAGAATTTGGTTATATCTTATTTTATTCAAGTATAAAAATTATAACTAATACATTAAATTTATGCTAGATTTAAAAACAATTCATGAACTAAATGGGTAAAAATGATAGAGAGCTCATAGTAAAAAGACTTTAAGCTAGAGACACAAATAATATCTATTATTTACAAGTCACTAAATGTAATGCTGGAAAACATTGCTTATGAGGAAGGCAAAATTCTAATTAAGTCGGACATTATGTTTACAAAATCTCTATGTAAGTGTTATGCAGACCTGATGTTTAAATAAATTCAAGAAGATGATGTTGAATATAAAATCTATTTGGCTAGAACACAGATATGTTGTTTGGAATAAAGAGAGTAGGCTAGAATTGCTTGTTAAAATTCAGGTCCAAAGTGAATGTACAATGCTATTTTGTCTGTGGCAAGGCAGCTTAGATTCAGGTGGGAAATCCAAGCAGAGATAAAGGAAAGGGTAGAATGAGAGATACATAATCCAGGTGCCCATAAAGCAATATGTAAAAAACAAACAAACATCAAAAAACTGGTAAGCCACGAGCCATTTTACAATATATAGATTAATAAAAGTGGGTTGATTTAATTTGTAAAAGCTAGTAGGTAGTGAGCCTAAGCAGTAGGCCAAAAGTTTGTAATTAATATAAGCCTCTGAGTAATTATTTTATAATTGGCTGTGGGACCATGGGTGGTAGATATTTGTCAGGACCATAGGACTGAGCAGGACAAAAAACATCTTCTGAGTACAGAGTCTAAAGTCTGAGGGCAGAAGATCACTGTGTGTTTAATATTAGCTTAAACTACATAGTAATTTCAATATAGTTGAAATTACACACACAGCTAGGCACTATTTCAAAATAAAATCTAAAAGGTAAAAATTTGAAGAAGAAAAAAGTAATCCCAATATGACAGGATGTGATGTATAAATTTTATGGTAAATTGTTTCTGTTGCTCTTCAGTCACAAGCATCTGGTTACCTATCAGGGAGTCGATCACCTCTATATTTCTGTTTGTCCTGCTCTAAAATTTAATCAGGTAATCTTTGTATTGACTTTGGTAGTATGTATACCAGTTCTATCATAAAGTGCTTGGATAACCATCTGTTTGATGTAGATGCAATTTTTTTCTTTTTTACTATGAATAAAGTCTTATTTTTTATCCATGTATCCCCTTGTTCAAACTTTCTTCCCTCTCCTGTATCCCCAGATGCAATTTTTCCATTGATTTCTACCTACATCAAGGGTCAAAGAACATCACTGAGAAAGAGACAAATAAATGTAAGAACTGTCTATAGGATTATTTCTGTGAAATGTTATCCACATTTATGAAAAAGTGCTTCTGTTATAAAGTACATAAAATTGTTACTTGCACAAATTAAACTCATTAAAACTTCCAAGATGGAGTGTGTAAATGGAAGTCCCACTGCTAAATAAACCATGTTGAAAGCTGATCAATACTTATAAAGGGATAATTACTTTTCTATGATATCTGCTGTGAAATGATTAGTTTGTACACTAGTAATTTGTCACCCATATTGGTTTAATAAAATGCTAACTGGCCTGTAGCCAGTCAGAAATTATAGGCAAGGCAACCAAATTAGGAAAATTCTGGGTAGAGAAAAGGTAGATATGCAGTTGCCAGTCACACACAGGGAAAGCAGTATGAGAAAGTCTTACTGAAAAAAAGATACCAAGCCACATGGATAATCATTTATAAAAAATATGGGTTAAGTGTCAGAGATAGTTAGTATTGTTGAGCTACTGCCCAGGATTTACTATAATATGAAGCCTCTATGACAATTATTTGGCATACTGCTGCTGGATACTTGGGAGTTATTGTTGGGACAGAAACTTATGACTATGGATATCATTAGATTGTTCTTAGAAGATTCTGGTAACAACAGGAAATAAAATATAATATGTATCCACTTTCTCTATTTTCTCTATATTTTCATGTTACTCAAGCTAACACCATTATTAAATTTGCTAGTGTTTATAACCTGAATTGTAGTGCTGTAGAAATATTCAGTAGTAAAGAAAACTTGGTTTTCTAAAGAGAATCTGAGTTTGATTATGAGGACTCACATAAAGTAGCTTAAATAAAATTATAATTTTAGCTCCAGGTAATTTAATTCCCTCTACTGGCTCCTATAAGTAACTGTAAAAACAGGCACAGGTATATTCATGCATAGACACATACACATCTACACACACACATAGAGGCACATACATGCACATTCACATACCCAAATTAATACTCAATAAATTAATTTTGAACATTTAAAATGTTGGCTGGTAAAATGACTCAGTGTTTCAGAGGCGCAGCTGATCTCTCAGAGGATTTGGGTTTAATTCCCAGCACCTGTGTGGTAGCTTACAATTAATTGCCTATTCTCCAGTTCCACAGGATCTGACATCCTTACAACGATGCACCTAATATAAAAACTACATAAACTATTTAAAAAGTTTATATTATGTATTTCTTTTGTTTTATTTTAATTAAGTATGAATACATGATTATCCCTTCCTATTCTTCTAATCCATTCTCATGTACATTTTGTTCTCATGTTCTTTATAACTCATAGCTTCTTCTTTTTAAAATACAATTTGTAACATATGTATGATATTAAAACTAAAAAACACAGTAAGACACCATTTTATACTGCTTATACATATATTTTAGGAATTAATTATTTGGAACTGAATAACAACTATGTTGCTCATTTGTGTTTGTGCCCCATGGCATCATAACTCCCTCTTTTTGTTTATGGATCTCCGTATTCAGGTAGTCACTTTATTTTAAAAAAAACTTTGCTTTTTTATATGATAATATTTTGCATAATTTTATCCTATCTTAGAGATTTTACAATCTTCAATTGACTAACTCTTGTGTACTATTATTTTTATTATTCTTTTAATAACATTACACTCTTATTCACTCTTAGAGGAAGCAACAAGGCAATAGTAGCTGCTGTATTTAACTATGAAGAAACAACCAGTGTCAGAGGTTTCAAGGGGCAGAAAGAATGCAGATTCAACAATCACAGTTTTGCAGAAGTAATATTTTGCTCTGGCATTTATTGTCAGGACAGCAGGCATTGTCTAGTTCCTTATGTCAGGAATAATTTAGCATTTATGTGACAATTTGCATTTTCAAAGTGCTTCTTGATCATTAATAAAATATTTCCCTTCCACATTCCTGTCGGAGAGGTCAGTATAACTACCAGTAACCAGAAATACTTAATAAAAAATGGTGAAAGAGTTACTATAATCCTCTGTGCTTCATGGTATTAATTTGAAAACTCTATTAAACATTCTTTAAATCAGAGCATTTATTAAATCCATTGACTATAGTGCTTTAAATTCCATGAATTTGAAATAAGGGTAAATTACTCTAAATGACACCATGACAAGCTTAACATCATAATTCCTCTTCCGAAATCAGGCTCTAGTCAGTGAAGTCCAACAACAAATATATAGTAAAAACTCTCTAGACTGTGGCCTATTATATTACTGAAGGAGGAAATTGCTGAATTCCTAGTGTTAGCAATATTTTACCCAAAGTTGAATAATGTAACAAAGATTGATTAAAAGTCAAAAGCATTTTTGATAGAAAATGTTGATTCTTAAATCACTCTAAGGGAAGCCAAATCAGCATCTTATAAGTAACTCATAATATGACAAGTCCTGTCTCCAGATGTGAGTGGATTGAGACCTCTGTGGAACACTAATTTCCCACACTCAAGTTAATAGGGCAGTTGTTTTTGCTCTCCAAAGCTATCTCTTAAGTCTTTCTAATACAGTATATGTAAAGGAGAATTTTTATATGCTTAATGAATAGTATTTAAGAATTAATTACTCATATACTCATTAATGTGACCCCATAAGTGCTTGTGAAACTTATGTTTATATTATGCAAAGCTCCTTTAGAATACCTAAATGAAAGGAACTGGAGGAGTTAGGGAAGGGAAAAAAGTAGAATATGCAAAAATTTGTAGAATAAAGAGAAAGATTGTTAAGGAGGTTAAAAAATAAACGCTTTAACAAAAGATAAAAAATGTAGTTATTGACACTACCCCATACATTGTTTCTCTAGTCTCAGTGGACCAGAATGTCCCATTATCACCCCAGTTGGTAGTACACTCCATTTTTAAATCCCTCCTGAAAACCCAATCCATTCCATTGCCTGTTGACTGCAGTAACTACCTAGGACCTATAGTTTTCAAGCACCTATTTAATCAAAAGGTAAATGACACTTTGCCCAGCCCAGCCAGAGAACGTGGTCTCTGTGACCTAGACTTCAGAACACAACCTTGGAATACCACCCTCAGTTATTCCTCCCTTAGTCCCAGCAGACCAGAACTCTTTATGAACACACTGGTTGGTAGAACGCCCACATCTAGCAATTCTACCCCAACCCCCAAACTGTCTCATTACCTGGTGATGTCAATGACTCTGTGAAACTCAGTTTCTCAGCACCAAATGGATCAATAGAGGATCATTGAGATCCACAGTTTACCAGCCCTTCTTGAATAAAGAGTGGCTCACTGACACCCACAATTAATTGGATCAAGAGCCCCTATTAGAACAAAAGCTTCTATTGGATCAAAGCTCCTATCAGATCAAGAGCACATATTGAGCAAAGGTTAAATCCCTGAATCACAAAAACATCCAGCTCCTTTTGGACCAATGATGGCTCACTGTGACACAGAATAGGTAACATCCATGTAAACTAAGAGAACAGACTGGACAAAGAGAGGCTTGATGAGACACAGACACAACAAGAATAGATTGCACTAAAATCAACTTTCTGAGATACAGACAAATACTACATCATCCAAAGAAGCAATAGGTAGATCCTAGTGCAAGAACACATATAACAACATAAAGAATAATATGACACTACCAGAATATGATTGTTCTGCAACAGCAAGACATGAGCATGGCAATGCAAAAGAAACAGAAGAAAACGACCTAAAAAACAACTTTATAAAGATAATAAAATCTTTACAAGAAGAAATTAAAAACTCCCTTAAAGAAATAGATGAAAGGACAAACAAAAACTTGGAAGAGAATGACAAATCCCTTAAAGAAAACCAAGAAAAAGTAATCCAACTGGTGAAGAAAACAGTTCATGATTTAAAAGCTGAAATAGAAGCAATAAAGAAGACACAAACTGAGGGAAAGCTAAAAATGGCAATCTGAAGTAATGACCAGGAACCACAGGTGCCAACATAATTAAGAGAATGCACGACCTGGAAGTAAGAATCTCTGTTGTGGAAAGATAAAAATGCTCTGAGAAAGCCACAGGGCCAGATAATTTCAGTGCATAATTCTACCAGACTTTCAAAGAAGAATTAATATCAATACTCCTCAAATTATTCTACACAATGCAAATAGAAGGAATGCTATCAAACTATTTTTTGAAGTTATAGTCACCCTGATGCCCAAATTACACAAAGATAAAATGGAGATAATTAAAGACCAATCTCTCCCATAATCTTTGATACAAAAATACTTAAGAAAATATTCAAGAAGATATTAAAAAGTTATCTGCCATGTCAAGTAGGCTACACTCCTGAGATGCAGGCATAGTTCCATATATATATATATAAACTGTCAACATATAAAATAACTTTAAAGAAAAAAAAAACCTGGTCTTCTCAGTAGATGATGAAAAAAACCTTTGACAAATTACAAAACTCCTTAATAATAAAAGTATTGGGGATATTGTGGATAGAGTAAAAATGCCTAAACATAATGAAGGCAATATATAGCAAGCAGGCAGCCAACATCAAAATAAATAGAATGAAATTCAAAACAATCCCAATACAATCAGGAGCAAGACAAGATGACCATTTTCTCTATATCTCAAAAAATTAATAATCCTCTTGCACACACATAAAAAAGGAGCTTAAAGATATAAGAACAATATTATCCTTTATAATAGCTGCAAGTAGCATATAATACCTCGAGGTAACTGTAACCAAAGAAGTGAAAGACTTTTATGACCAGAACTTTATGTCACTGAAAAAATAAACTGAGGACCCAGCAATACCACTTCTGGGTGTATACCCTAAAGACGCACAGTCACACTCCAATGGCATTAGCTCAACTATGATCATAGCAACATTATTTGTAATAGCAAGAATCTGGAAACAAGCTGGATGCCCTTCAACTGAAGAATGGATTAACAAACTGTGGTACATCTACACAATGGAGTACTACTCGGAAGTAAGAAAAAAATTATATGCTAAAATTTGCAGGCAAATGAATGGATTTGGAGAATGTCTGCCTGAGCGAGGTATCAAAAACCCAGAAAGATAAGCAGGGGATGTACTCACTCATTAGTGGACTACAAACAAAAACATGAAAAGGAAAAAAATAATCAAACAAACAAAAAGCAAAGCTTGCTCAAGCTGCAAACCACAACCACTGAACAGCTTGGAATTGGAAATACCATGGACTGACTCCTTGTATCCAAATACCCCTAGAGGAACACCTGACTCAGTCTTGATGTTGGGGGGACAAAACTAGATTTGCCAGGAGTGGAGGCTGAACTAAGCAATATTGGTACCTTGGGACCTTGGGACTTCTTGCCCATGGGGGTGATGGGGAGTTGTCGAGAAGAGAGAATGACCTAATGTGGTGGGAGGGAGAAGGGACCTTGAATAAGGATATTTAAGGATAGAAAATGTGACTTCTTTATTCATAATAAAAATAATTTAAAAAAGAAAAAATAAATTGAAGAAAATATCAAAAAATGAAAATATCTACTTTGTTCTTGGATAGGATAGTAAAAATCGCAATTTTACCAAAAGCAATCTATAGGTTTAAGACAATCCTTATCAAAATTCCAACACAATTTTTCACAGACCTTGAAAGAACAATGTTCAACTTTATATAGAATAACAGAAGACTCAGAATTGCCAAAACAATAAAAGAACTTCAGAAGGCATTACCATCCCTGTCTTCAAGCCTTACTATAGAACTACAATAATAAAACCAGCTTGGTATTGGCAAGGAAACAGAACTGTGAATTAAAGGAATTAAGTCAAAGACCCTGACATTAATTCACACAACTATGAACACGTGATTTTTGACAAAGTAAAAAATATACAATGGAAAAAAATATATCTTTAACAAATGGTACGGGCATAACTAGATTTTGGTATAGAGAAGACAGCAATTAGATCCATATCTATCACTTTGTACAATACCCAAATCCAAGTGGATTAAAGGCCTCAATATAAACCCAGTTTCATTGAGTGTGACAGAAAAAAAAATGAAAGAAAAAGAAAACCTTGAATGTATTGGCAAAGGAGACCACTTCCTTAATAAAACACCAGCAGCTCATACACTGAGTGCAACAATTAATAAATAGAACCTCTTGAAACTAAGAAGCTTCTGTAAGGCAAAGGACACCATCAATACGATATAAATGGCAGCCTAGAGAATGTAAAAAATCTTCACCAACTCTACATTAGACAGAAGACTGATCTCTAAAATACATAGTGAACTCAAGAAACTACAGGTCAAGAAAGCAAAGAATCCAATTTAAAACTACAGTACAGAGCTAAATAGGGAATTTTCAACATAACTCCCATTGGCTGAAAGACACTTAAAGAATTGCTCAATATTCTTAGCCATCAGAGAAATGCAAATCATGGCCATTCTGAGATACCATATTAATCCTGTTAGAATGGCTAAGATCAAAAACATAGATGAATTCCTATGCTGAAGAGGATATGGAGCAAGGGGAACATTGCTGGTGTGAATGTAAACTTGTGCAGTCACTGGAAATCAGTATGGTCATTTCTCAGGAAACTGAAAATCAACCTATCAAATGATCCATCAATACCACTATTTGGCATATACCAAAAGAATGCACATTCTTACCCCAAGGGATTTGCTCAACTATGATCATACCAGCATTATTTAATGATCAGAAACTGGAAACAACCTAGATGACCCTTCACAAAATAATAGATAAAAGATTGTGTACATTCTCACAATGGAATACTACTAAGCAGTAAAAAATTAGTGACAACCTGAAACTTGCAGGCAAACGTATGGATTTGGAGATTATCATTCTGAGTTTGGTAATACAGAACCATTAATTTAGATATAATATATTTTGACTCATAAGTGTATTTTAAAAATAAAGCAAAGGATAAGCAGGCTACAATTAACAACCCTCTAGCAGCTAGGCAACAATAAGAACTTAAGAGAGATGCCCATAGATCCCCCTGAGAATGAGAAATAGAAAAGATCTCCAGAGTAAATTAGAATCATACGGGAGTGGGAAGGGAGCAAGAGGAGGTGAGAAGAGAACCTGAGAGAATGGGACTGCTGAGTAGGTCGAACAATAGAGGAGAGCAAAGAAGTGGATATGTTGATAGAGGGAGCCATTGTGGGGTTAGAGAGAAACCTGGTACTAGGGAAACACCTAGGATCCCACAAAATGAGCCCAGCCTCGACTCTAAGAAATGGTGGATAAGTTACCTAAACTGCCCTTCCCCAATTATCACAGAAATGATGTAATTGTCATTATAGAAATTTCATCTAGGAACTGATAGTGGCAGATACAGAGATCCATAGCTAAACACAGGGTCAGGAAAACCTACTTGTCCAGTTGAAGAGAGGAAGGAGAGTTTATGATCAAAGGGATCAGAATCATGAGAAAGTTATCCACAGAGTAGACTGTCCTCTGCTATTGGGAGCTCACAGCCTTCAAATTGCTAGCTGAGGAACCTTCATGGAATAGACCTCAACCTTCTGAATATAGAGAACAGTCAAAAGGCATAGGTAGCTTGTGGAACCTCCTTTGCTAGAACCAGGATTTCTTCATGGTGCATGAACTGGTGTCCTGAGGCCTATCTATACCCTTTATGGGACCACCTATCTTATCCTTGATACTTTGGAGGGGGACTAGATCCTACTTCAAGTGGATATGCCAGACCAAATTAGCAAACCTTGGGATTCTTTGCTCTCTCTGGACAATGTATAAGGGATTGGCATTGGGCGAGTCTAGGGGAGGTCTTAGAGAAGGGCAGTGAGAGGGATCAGTGGTGGGTGTGTAAAATATTTAAAAAGATACTTTAAAAATATTATAAAGAAAATATATTAGCTTGAAAAAATAAAAACTTTCCCTCATATATCCACCCCGTAGGGATAACTGTTTTCTTATGGCTTGGTGTTCACACAGCAGGGAGTACTTGATATGTGTCTTTTATTAATTTTTCTAATATGAACAAAGTAATAATATTTTAAAAATGTAATTAATTTCTTAGCCAATTATTTAAGCCAATAAAGTGTATTGATTAGGCTGAACCATGTAAAAACACTTAAAACAGGAATGACTCTAGAGGTAAGCTCCTCTCTTTATTGTCTTGTTCAAATAAGTGATCTTCACACAGAAACCAACACAAGGCAGATCTGCAAATAATAAGAATATCCTGGCACCCTCTAACACCAGAAGATGCTGTATAAAGAAGTCCAGCAAAAATCACCACTGGGAAGTGTGGTCAGTCACATGTTCACAAGTAAATGATGGACATTCAGATTATGTTGGAAGGAGACAATTCAATGAGAACCTAGTAAGAATGTAGTCTGGCTGACAATCTAAATACTCCACTTTAGATTCTCAGCAGCAGTACCAGCTTCATTATTAGGAATTGTGAGATACTGAGCACAAGTTTGAAAACTGAAAAAGAGTATGGAGTCCCAGTTTGATAATACAAATATTGGAACTTTCTGATGTACTAAATTCTGTTTAAAGAATAGGACTCAAATCTGTCTCTGTTAATCATTTTTATGTTATAGTAAGCTAAATTCTGGAAATTAAAACCAGATACTCTTATCTAATTAAATCTTTATGATTACTTTCCAATATAAATTCTCTTGCTTAAATTATTAATTATTCAAGAATCATTCTCAATGGTTATCTTTTAAACTTTAAGAGTCACATCAAAACTATCAAGTTTATGTACAGATATAAGAAATAGTCCTATAGACTTCCATATATTATTCACTAAAACAAATATGAGTATTTAAAGAGTGGAGTAAAAACAGGAAAAACAATTATTCATTTTTTCTTGAAAATTGTGACTTGATATTTTATAAATATGAATCTATCAATATTTTATATTTATATCTGATTCTGAAGTATTTAACATGTGCTGCCATTTTCTTATAAATGACTTCAACAATAAAATGAAACTCTGAAGATTATATTTGTTTTGGCATTGTATTATGGGTCTGAAATTCTAAAGGCACTCACAAAAATCTACACTGTTGTAAAAATAATTGCTTAGAATGTTTAGAATTCAAACATGATCATGAGGATAGACAACTATTTGTTCTCCTTTTAATATTTATATCCAATTATGAAAGTACTTAAATTTTGGTACTAAAATAAATAAGAGAACCAGAGAGTAAACACAAACACAGATTGCATGTGCACATGCATGCGCGCACACACACAGACACATAAACATCCATCAAAACAATTGGCAGACTGTACCAAGTGGTAAATAGTAAATTTATTATATTGGATATATATAGAATAAAATATATCCTGTGTTTATTTTTGCCAGAGCTTATATTGCAGTTGATGATACATTAAATAATAAAGTACATGACTGAGCATATTTTCATATGAAATTACATTGAAGAAATGGGTAAAGAGAAATGAGAACAACATAAAACAAATAGATGGTGACAACATACCAACAATCTCCTGTAGTTGTTGACAGTGTGAAACATCAATCAAAGACTTTTTCACATAAATCAGAGTAGAGACAAATATCAACATGGTCACTAATCACTTCATTGATAAGACCTGGTATAAGGCATGTGAAAAGAAATGTTGCAGTGTTTCAAAATAATACTTTATTACATAAAATATAACACTCATATATTCAATAAGAAACAGAAAGGAGCTATATAAGTATTTTTATCTGGATAATAAATTGTAAAATTTAATATTGGAGATTTACAAAATTTAAGTGATTAATGGGGACTATGTTTCAAAAAATGAATTAAGCCTCAAATCAGTTATGATATCTTCCTGATTCCATATGTTATCAGCAAATGAAAAGCCATAGAAGCAGTCATTAATGAATGAGAAAAAATAGAAAAGTTAAAATCAACTGGCATTTGAAACAAATTTTCTTATGCAAATAGGTATTAACTTGGATGTGTTCTCATGCAAGAGACAAACAGTTGCCTTTACAACTTAGTATTTAAAATACATTCTTGATTTTCTCCCTCAGTGACATAAATAAAATTAAATTCCACAACCATTTGTACTGTATTTCTAACACTGTATTTTATCTATTATATTTTATCTTCTTTTTTGAGACAATAACTACTCTAATTCCTGTAAATAATAGGATAGAATTTGCTAAATTTGAAAGTTATCTAGACTCAGAAAGAGAGACATTTGTAATATCTATGATTGTGTTGGTTGCTAACTTGCTGATTTTTTTTTAGAAAGTTAAATTTCTTTAACTAGAAAGTGAGCACCCTTACCCATCAGTGTCAAGGTGAAATTGGAGTATTATAAGACTGTCCACAAATGAAACCAGTTTCTATGTGAATAGTGCATGTTAAACTATGTAGAATGTGAATCAAAAAGTATTTTATATTTATTCTCTTCAAACTGCTAAATAGGAGTGATTAATCAAGGGCCTAACTGGCAACCATAATTTTGTTTGTAAGTACCACTGAATTTATATTAAAATTTCCTAACATATTTAGATCTTCATAAGCAATTTGTATCCTCAACAATGATCCTATTTTCTTCATATACATAAAAATGTAGAAAACTTTAAAGAATTAGATATATATTTATTCTATATACTACTTGGATGAAAATTTAAGATAAAATTTAAATATTGAAAACAGACCTCAGAGTGATAAGATACCTTGGTCTGCAAAGTACTTGGATGGCAAGCTTTTTCCCTAGTTTGGGTCCCTAAAATTTCAAGAGCTATGATGATATTATAAACTCATTCAGGTGGGAAGGTTGACAAGTGGATATTATTGTTTAGTTTGCAACCAAGGCAAGGCAATCTGTGAGCTCAAGAATCAGTGAGAGACTGTCTTTAAAATATGCTGAAAGCTATAGTATAGGAGAACTGGCACAGAACCTTGGTCTCTACACACACACACACACACACACACACACACACACACACACAGAGAGAGAGAGAGAGAGAGAGAGAGAGAGAGAGAGAGAGAGGCCATATGTATGTACTACACATATATATAAATGTTAGATTGAAAAAGCAAAAAATAAAGCATTGATCTATCAAATATACATTGTGAGTTTGAAATTTATAGGATTATCAATGCATTTGAGCATTCAGCTTTTCTTTTATAACATATTTTTGATTCAAATATAATCAAAGTACATTGAAGTACATTTTATCAAACTATTAGAAGATAAATTTTTAATTTACAAGAGCAAAAGAATACAGAAAATCATTCAAAAAGCACATAATCTAGTTGTCGTTTTCCTCTCTTCCTCATTACTTTTCCTCAATTTGTCTAATATGGTTTATTGTGGCGAGCCGCTTCTGGCCTGCAGAACAACGAGTCACCACATGCACGATTCTTCTCGGATCACACTTTATTGGAGTACAGCTCAGTTGTGAAATGGTGGAAAGAAGACCCTGAGCCTGAGATTCAGCCTGCATATATAGGGAAGACTGGCGCGTGATTGGTGGCCATCACAATGCCTCATTAACATATGGCTGGTGATTGGTTCAAAGTAGTACTCATTAGCATGTGGCTGGTGATTGGCCCAAAATAATGGCTCATTAATATATTTGAGGATCACATTGGATAGGTCCTTTCTCAATGCCTAATTAGCATAAGCACATCGGATTGGTCACTACTCGATGCCTAATTAGCATAAGTGGCAATAGAATGTTCCTGCAAGTTGTGCAAAGGCAAACTGCGCCCTACAGTTTATACTCCAAAAATTTATTCAATTATCAGATATTCTTGCAGAACAATCTACAAGCCAGTTGGATGTAACACTACAAACATGGAAGTCGATCAAAAAGTATACCAATATAAATTATTTAGCTTCATAGACTAAACAGACTTAAGAGTTTTGTAAAGTGATAGATGGCTTATTAACTAGGATGCAATAATCAAAACATAAGAACTTTGTTCCATTTACATATTTCATGTTTCTCTTTGAATGTGATAGCACACATTGGACATTATTATTTTTTTAATTAAGCACATCGTGGTGGAATTATTATTCAGGTTTTATCTATTAATTGCTAAATTTACAATCACGTGCATATAATGTTGTTTCTTTGTCAGTCAAAAGATTAATTACATTGGGAATTACATTATCACTAAATGGTGAAAGGTAGACTTTATTCTCATGCTAAGTACAGACAAAATTTTCATCCATTAGCTTTGTAATTTTTAATGTAATCTTGCTGAATTCATTGGTTCATTAGCACTGTGGTTTTGAAATATTCATCAGTAAAATATCATGCCAACTTTGAATTAACGATGAAGCTGAAGCCAAGCTAGATTTTATGATTCTTTAGTCTCTAATTTGAATGCTGGAAGTGCTGGAGTATAGCATCATGCTTGTATCTAATAATTTTGTTGTATGCCATTTCTTATTGGTTTTAAAGTTGGATAATTATTTTACATTTTATACTTAAGAAAATAATGTCTATGCATTTCTACATCTGGAATTATGACTCAGCATTCACATAAATAATTTGTAAAACTTTGAATACAAAAGGTCCAACATTATTAGTTATCTGGGAAATGCAAATCAAAACTACTTTGAGATAACATTTTACAAAATACAAAATAGCCTAGATTGATAAAACATTTGACAGCTCAATTTGTTGAGGATGTAGACTAAGGAGAAAACATCTGCATTCATGGTAGGACTTCAGTCTTATTGTGGTCCTTTCGCAGTGTCGCCATTTCTCAGGAAGCTGGGAATTTGTCTATCTCAAGATTCAGCTTCACTGCTCTTGAGTATATAGCCACAAGAATCTATATTCTATTACACAAACATTTGTTCAACCATGTTACTCTGTTCCTACAGCCAGAAATTGGAACAAAACTAGATATCTATCAACTGATGAATGGCTATAGAAATTATGGTACATTTACATATGGAAAATAACTCAGTTATTAAAAAATAAAATGAAATTAGCAGGTAAATGGAAAGACATAAAAAGAAAATGCTATCTAGGCTGAAATAAAAAATATTTAGTATACTCACTTATGTTTGTTGCTTAGTCATTTGTAAAAAAAGCTAGAATCAATATAATGACATAGGTTATGTGTAGATTAAGAGACTATGTGGATCAACCTAGGTAGGGGAAATAAAATTGTTATATATAGATTGAGGCAGGGCTAAAACAGAATATCAAATAAAAAAGAGAAGGTAAGAGGAGAATTAGAGGAAAAGGAGAAACGACAGGTGAAACTAAGAGCCATTTAAAGAGCAGTGTAAAAACCTATCAGCTTTCTAAACTATATTCATATGTGAAGGTAATCTAAATGAAATTACCAAATAACAAGAGCTCTAATTCGGCATCCCATGATACTAAATGAAGATTTTAATATCAAGAATAGGTTACATTTAATTAAGTGTTAGCCAAAAGGGTTACAATGAGTAGCCTTAAACATCTCACGGTTAGGGCATTTCCAAGATTATAGGTTGCTCCCAAAAATTTTCAGCAGGGCCCTATTACTAAAAACAAAGCAAAACTAACAAATAACTTCACAACAATGAACACAGAGAAGTCAAGCTGGTGCATACCTAGAAACTTCGCCTCTATGAATTAGTTCTTATGGTACTGTAATATACATTGAATGTTGCTAACAGAGAAAGGAAACATCAAAACGGCTAAAACCTTGTTCATCTACAATAGTGATCTGCCTGTAAAATATGCCAGTGCAATAGCTGCACAAAGATTGTGAGATTAATCAACCAATATCTGAGTATATAAATTTGATTCAATTAGATAAAATCTATACTTACCACAGCTCACTTGGCCAAGAGCCTGAAATTCGATAAACCAATAACCTTGGGGAAAACCAAACCAAACACTTCTGCTAAAGGAATACAGCAATAAATGACTCCCAATGACATTGTGTTTTACTCAAAGACCAGTTCCTTGTTGAGATGTCTTTAGAGAAATTTCTTTTTTAATTATGAATAAAGTCATATTTTTTTAATCCATGTATCCCCTGGTTCAAACTCACTTCCTCCTCCCACCCATCCCAGTCGCTCTCTCTTGTCCTCATCACTTTATCTCCTCCCCAGCAAGGGCAGAAGGTCCTAAGGTCCCAAGGTGGCTTAGTTCAGCATCTGCTCCTGGCACATCTGTTTTCCTCACCCCAACATCAAGTCAGGAGTTCCTCTGGAGATAATGGGCACCGAGGTGCCAGTCTAAGGTGTTTCAGATCCTAAGCTGTTTAGTGGTTGTGGTATGCAAGTTGAACATGCTTTGCTTTTTACTTTTTGTTTAAAGTCCACTAATAAGTGAGTACATCCCCTGCTTATCTTTCTGGGTTTGTGATACCTTGCTTAGGAGGATATTCTCCAAATCCACCCATTTGCTTCAAATTTTAGGATATCATTTTTTTCGTACTGCTGAATAGTACTCCATTGTGTAGATGTACCATAGTTGTTAATCCATTCTTCAGTTGAGGTGCCCCTCTAGGATGTTTCCAGGTTCTTGCTATTATGAATAATGCTGCTATGAGCATAGTTGAGTTAATGCCTTTGGAGTGTGAATGTCCATCTTTAGGGTACATGCTCAGTAGTGGTACTGCTGGATCCTTGGGGAAATGGATTCCCAGTTTTCTGAGAAATCGCCATACTGCATTCTAGAGTGGCTGAACAAGCTTACACGCCTACCCACAATGCCGAAGTGTTCCCCTTGCTCCGCATATGACAACAAATAAAAGACCTAAAGCCATATAAGGCATGACATACTTTGGAACATTAAGCCCTAAATAGGATGTTTCCAGTGAATCTCTTTCCTCAGAGCACAGAACTGTGCAGAAGAAAAGGAAAAAAGGATATAATAATCAAAAAGATTATGGACAAAAAAGAAAAACATCATCCTAAATATGGTAGCAATGAAATTAAAACTAGGTTATAAATCCAATAGAGAAATTGTAAATGGCTGAAAAATGTCTGTATTCTAAAAATGAACAAAAAGGGTGTGAATCTGGATTGGAAGAAAAGAGCATAGTAACAGTGAAGAGTTTGTACAAGAGAATTTATGACAAGAATATGCTATATAAAAAACTGTTAAAACATTAATTTGTGATTGTTGAGAAAAATAAAATTCAAACAGAATAGAAAATTGGAATTTTTAATCACCCTGCTAACTCTTATATTGATATTCTGTTTGGTCAGCTATTGCTTCACTGGATATTTCTTAAAGACCTTTTGACACACACACACACACATTCATTTTGCTTAGTTTTTGAGAAACATCTTCAAGTATGCAGGACGCAGAAGAAAGCACAGAAATATTTACCAAGTCCAGATGTTTGCTTTCCTGTAGACTCTGGTTCTGAATGCTCACTTTCTATTTTTCTTGTCACCTGCTGCCTCTCAGCACCCAGAGCTGCAAACTGCTTGAATCCAGCATTCCAAAACTAATCCCTGTCTGTTTTCATCCAGCCTTGGAATGCAGCCACACTGAGCCAGGAGGATCCTTTTGAATAAAACTAAGAAATAGTTTCCTCTGTCTCAGGATCACAAAAAAAAAAAAAAAAAAAAAAAATCAGTCTATGAGTGGAAAGCACATTTCTAAATGACAAATCACTTTTAATTATTTTTTTAAATGTGTTTTATTTCTAACAGGAATTGTTTTCTTTAGTCCTTTTCCATTTGACTCTTGGTTTGTTTGTTTTTGCTTTCATTTTTGTTGTTATTTGTTTTCTTGAGATAAAAATATTAATAAACAATTTCAGGAAAAAAAAGAAAAAATGCTACATATAAATTGATCTCAAAATAAAATAAAATCTTGCTGTTATACATTTTCTCCCAATCTAGTAATGAATATAAAGCTCTATTTGAATTTTACATACTTTGTACATGCAATATTATTTGAGTTAAATTCACAACTCACTGTATTTTCTCTTTTATTTGTTAATAAGATTTGTACATTATTAAAAAGTTAGAAAACTCAAGTAAAATAATAAGATGAAAGAGCACATCCTACATTTCAGATGCATTATACTTGTCTAGTTTTTAGTATAAATAAAATGTTCAAGTTAGAAAATCAGGTGTAACCTATACCAGTCAGAGGAACCTGTTAGTGACCTACCTGCAGGTACATCGCCCCACTCTCTAGATTCAGTTCCCAAAGATCACTTCTATTGCTCTTTCATACACCTCCCCAACCACCTATACTGCTGCCTGGTTCCTGTCTCCAACTATAGATAAAATATTAAATAAAAAATTCAGTATGCCTCCTTTAAGCATCCTTTATACAAATGACAAAAAGGCTGAGAAAGAAATCACAGAGACAACGTCCTTCACAATAGCCAAGAAAATATCTTGGGTCAACTCTAACCAAGCAAGTAAAAGACTTGTATCATAAAATTTCAAGTCTTTGAAAAAAAAACTGAAGAATATAGCAGAAGATGGTAAAATCTCCCATTCTCATAAGCCAGTAGGATTATCGTAGTAAAAATAACCATCTTACAAAAAGCTTTAAACAGATTCAATGTAATCAAAATTACAACTCAATTCTTTATAGACCTTAAAAGAACAATACTTAATTCATTTGGAAAAACAAATAACCCAGGATAGCTAAAACAATCCAATAAAAGAACTTCTAGAGATATCACCATCCCTAATTTCAAACTCTACTATATATCTCTAGTAATAATGATGATGATGATGATAGCAATAATAATAAGGCCTGAATGGTACTGGCATATAAACAGACACGTTGATCAATGGAACAGAATTGAAAGACCCACACAACTATTGCGGCTGATTTTCTATAAAGAAGAAAGAAATATACAATATAAAACCTAATGCATCATCAACAGATGGTACTGGTATAACTAGATGTCAGTTTGTAGAAGAATGGTAACAGATTTACGTTTATTTTCCTACAGAAAACTCAAGTCCAAGCAAATCAGAAACATCAACAAAAGACTAGACACACTGAACCATGTAGAAGAGAAAGTAGGAAATAATCTTGAGTGCATTGACATAGGAGACAACTTCTTGAACAGAACACCAATAGTGCAAGCACTATGATCAATAATAAATAAATGGGACCTCTTGAACCTGCAAAGATTCTTTCAGATAAAGGACAGTGATGATGGGGAAAGATCTTCAACAATCACACATTTGACTAAGGGATAATATTCAAAATATATAAAGAACTCAAGAAACTTAATGTCAGCAAACTAAATAATTCAGTTATAAAGATGGGCAATAGATCTAAACAATGACTTCTTAACAGAAGAAACTCAAATGGCCAAGAAGCACATAAGGAAATGTTCAATATTCTTAGCAAAAAGAAAATTGCAAATCAACATGACTCGGGGGTACTATTTTACACATGACAGTGTAATTCAAAAATAGAAGTGATATCTCACACTAGTAAGGATGTGGAAGAAAGGGACACTGGTTCGTTGCTGTTTGAAATGCATATTAATAGAGCTGTAAATCAATAAATCATAAATCAACATGGCAGTTTCTCAGAAAGTTTGGAATCAACCTAGCTCAAGACCCATTTATACAGCTTCTGGACATAAACCCAAAGGACACACTATCCTATCATAAGCATACTTGTTCAACTATGTTCATAGCAGGAATCTCACTGGGAACTGGAAATTGAATATATTTCATGGGTATACTGTGGCCAGGTAGAGCTGGAAGCTGAAGGAATAAGGTGATGAAGAGGAAAGGATTAAATTGTGGGAGAAATTACTGGAATTTTGGATTGGTATTTTGGGAATGAGGTAGACATCAAGTGCAAATGGATCTCCATGGAATCTAGAAATGTAACCCTAGCAAAAACTCATGGTAAAGGAAGAGATGCATGCTGAACCACCAGGCCATTTTCTGTATGGTGGCAAGGCCTCAAGCAGACACATTGGGACACCAAGGCCACCACAAAACCTTTTATCTATAGTTTTTTTTTTTTTTTTTTTTTTTTTTTTTTTTTTTTTTTTTTTTTTTTTTTTTTTTTTTTTTTTTTTTTTTTTTTTTTTTTTTTTTTTTTGCCTGCAGAGTGCTCTGGGAAATGAGCCTAGCAGAATCCTCATCAAAGAGACCTGAGAAACTTAATCTAGCAATTGACAGGAGCAAATGCAGAGTTCCATAGCCAAATGTAAGGTGGCACGCTCAGAATTCTGTGGAGGAGAGAAGGAGTGGAGGGAGAGTAAGAGTCAGGGAAATCAGAGAGGTAGGTCAGGGACACCAGGAGAATGTAGCCTATAGAAACAACTGGTGGGACCTCCCAGAGATCAGAAACCTGTAAGAATCTGACCTAAGTGCTCTGCATATGTTTTATGGCTGAATAGCTTGATATTCTTAGAGAATCTCAGCAGTGAATGTGGGGGCCCTCTACGACTCTTTTCCTACTTGAGGGAACTTTTTCCTCTTAATGGGTTATCTCATTCAACACTGATGTGATGGTGTGTGCCTGGTGTTATTGAACTGTGCTATGCTTTGTTTGAATGATGGTGTTTTGAGGAGGCCTGCTCTTACTCAGAGGAGGTTGAGACAGAGTGATCTTCAGGAAAGCAGAGGTAGAGACTCCAGGGAAGGAACAAAGGGAAAACTGTGGTCCTATGGAATATGAAAGAATAATTAAGAAAAGAACAATGAAATTACTTTCTAACCAAAAATTTGGTATGAAACGGGGAAATAAAGAAATTATAATTTAATCAAATCCTTAGTGAATGACTATAGATTTTAAATTAAGCTTTTGTATCATTGTCTTGTAGAAGTAAATTTCACATTTTCTGATAAAGTTCTATGGGCCAGGTTATGAATCAGTCATGTTTTATTATGATTTCTGCACAGAAACATACAAGCTATGCATTTTTTTCATAATACCTATTAGTAACAAAGGAACAATTTTAATATAAATATTGAAAATTTTAGAATCAAAAGTTTTTATATTAAATGAGATAAAAATTATTACGTATATCTTTGTTAGATGTGAAAGAAACTTTGATGCCATTTCAAGGTAAGTACTTTTATATTGTATTTAATATTTGTTAATAAAAATCAGGCATAAAATGGAAACTTCAGGAGCTGAAACTATATAATTAAAATTTTTAAAGCTATAACATTTTTGAAAATATGACATTTTCTGAATTTCTATTAAAAAAAGAACATCAGAGAAAAATCTGATTAATGGAGTCTCCCTCATGAATTAAATGGTATATTTTAAATCTTTAAATAGCTTGGTAGTGTGAAAAGGGCACAAATTGGGCTTGTGTGACATTTCCTAATTTGTTTTTCACTATGTCTTTTTAAAATTTTAGTGGTATGCCTGTTAGTTACCTTGTTTGGCATTTCATAAAAAAAGAACATATCCAGAAAGTTATACAAATATATGAATATATGATGAATCATTCTCTTCTGTTAGTTACAGGCATTTTAAATTATTAACATTGTGCTTATAAATAAACTTTCTTACCAACATTTAATGAATATTTGCTGAAGATGACAGCATTTTATATTTCTTAGTTATTTTATGAAATTTCAAGACTCTTCAACTTCACTTTAGCTATGTGAATTTTTTGATACGTGCAAGAGATCAAAAGAAAACTTTTGGGAGTCTGTTACCTATGGTGAGACACCTTGCACAGCCTTGATACACGGGAGAAGGATGAGGACCTTCTTCAAGGGAATGTTCCAGACTTTGCTGATTCTCCATGGGAGGCCTTACACTTTCTGAGAAGGGAAGTGGGGGTGTTTGGTGGGTGCTGAAGGAAAGTGTAGGAGGGATGAGAGGGGGATCTGTGGGTGGTATGTAAAATAAATTTTAAAAATTCTTAAATTAAAAAGAATAAAAATTAATATCATTAAAAATAAAAAATGTATCCTAAACAACACCCAAAAAAGATAAAATATTACAGGAGACATATAAGCATGCCAGGCACTCATATTTTCACATTTTAGTCACCCATTCTATCAAAATCACAAAAGTTAACTGTTACTGTAATAAATCTATTTTCATTCTAAATGTCCTATGTGAACATATAATCTCAAATTTAGAAATTATCATTTGATTTTTATAAAATATCAGTACTTTTATATACTGTAATAAGTAGATTTAACAACCATGTTATAACACACTATTATTGTTTCATTTTGCATCGATATATTATTCAACCAAAAAGATAGACAATGATTTAATCTACTTGTCACACACACACACACACACACACACACACACACACTAAATCAATTATTTTATTATAGAACCACACTAGGTAAATTTTCTTAAAAGTTAGACAAATAGTATTAACATTCATAAATGAGGTCATTATTATAATGTCTAAAATTAACTTCTGTGGAATGAATATAGCCATGAGCAATATACATCTACAAAGTTGTGCTCATTTAAAAATTCAGGATTAAGGTACATACCACAGGAGTTTAGTTTGTTTGTTTGTTTTATGGTAATTCTATGATACAATTCATTAACTGCCACTAAAAACAGTTGTGTTCCTTTGGCTTAGTATAGCTGTTTTCCAAAGCTATATTTACATTTCTGTTAATAGATGTTGTAGGTTTGTTGCTTTGGTTTTGTTTTATGCTTTTGGTGTGTGTATGTGTGTGTGTGTGTGTGTGTGTGTGTGTGTGTGTGTGTGTGTCCATCCATGTATGTATATAGGCATTCATGTCACATGTTATCTAGAGGTCTTCTCTGACTATTTTCTCAGTTATTCTCTATGTAATATATTATGACAGTGTCTCTTTCTCTTATGAATCCAGGACATTCTGATTATCTAATTGAGCTGACCAGTGAGTTTCAATATTCATTTCACTTGTGCACCTCTGAGATCCAGACACATGATATTTCTATCTTTTTCTCATAGATGTTATAGGTCTCACTTCTGTCCTCACTCAGGACATTTGACACTTTACTAATCACAAAGTCCTCATTTCTTTTGGGGCATTTGTGATGTCCTTTCTAAAGTTCTTAGTCTTACTATTCATTGTTAAAATTTTCCTCATGCATATTTTTGAAGGACTATTATTTGGTATAGGAGAGTCAATCAGTGTTCATTTTCCAAGGTGAGGACTATTTCTTCCATACTCAGCATTTATTAGTTGCCTGTGTTCTTTTTATAGGTTTTAAACCTCATCCACATTCAAAAATTAAATTAAAGAAATTTAAAAAAATACTCATTATACTTGCTTTATTGATGTTGTTGGTTTTGATATTGGGTTCCTCAATGTAGCTAGATTGTTCTGGAATCCAATCTATAGATCAGGATGGCCTTAAATTCTGATATTTTCCTGCCTATGTCTCCTGAATGCTAGGATTAAAAGTATGTTCCACCATCATTAGGTGGTGATCGCTTTTTAAAATATGTCCATTTTCTTCAACATTTATTTGTAAGTCTCTTTTTTGCTTCACGGAATACTTATATTTTTGAGGACTAATAATGTGCTTTCATAGATTGTTTTACTTTTTAAAGAATTCATATTTGTTTATTTGAAGTTGTTTTATTTTAATTTGAAACTAAAGAAAATTAATTTAAAACATACTTTCTCTTTCTCCGACATTTTCTCAAGAGTTTAGTGTTGCCACTGTTGCATTATGGTCCAAAGATAGTCACTGAAGGAAAATCCAGAGTGCTTGTTAGAAAATTCCAAGAAAAAAAATTTGTAGTACCACTTTAAAGAAATTCTAGAAATCAGGAGCCATGGGCAACCACAAAGTCATACCTTGTTAAAAAAAAAAAAAAAAATCTCACACAGGAGATTTATTGGGAGGGTAAAAAAACTGGGAAGGTGACTGTGCTCAGGTGAGGAAAAAAAAAAAAGCAGGTGAAAACTAAGCAGAAGCCTGGGTTTATGTAGTGTTTCTAGAGAGGGGCATGAAACTTTTCAGGGTAAAGCTTTGCATGGTGGGGATTGGTGGGATTTCAATCCCAGAGATCGGGTTTTTTACTCTCTAGGGCAGGGGATGGGTCCAGCTATTAAGGCACTTTATAGTGTTCTCTGGTTAAACCTAGACAATGAAGGTCCACTGGTGAAGGTCCCAGGCATCACTCCTGTGCATCCAGTACCTTTCCCAGGTGACCTCAGTTTCCTTTAAAATTAAAATCTTTCATGGAATGCATTGAGTTACTTCTCGGTGTAGCAAATAGGAGTTTACTAAACAAAATATTTAAAATATCCTTTATATGCCTCTATCAAAAAACCGTATCTTTGTCATGTATAGCTCGTTCTTGGGATTGTATACAGCTTGAATTAATGAGATCTTAATGATTTGATTCTTCTAAATCCTCAGAGTATAAGTTGTTTAGTGATCTGAATAAAGTTGGCTATTACATGAGACTTCAGTCTGTCTTATTTATTGGTTCCAATCTCTCCGGTCCCACTACTATTACACAGGTGATAAGTTTCATTGTTTCTTTTCTTTTTTATTCTTATATTTTAAAATAGTTAAATAAATTTGGTATAATGTATGATAGTATATATATGAGAAAGATGCACACAACAAATAGTAGTAAATGAATCATGGTCATAAACTTGAATCAAAAGTGTTATATGGGAGTTTTAGAAGAGTTAAATGGAATATATATAAATATTATATCAAAAATTTAGAAAAATAATGATTTTGATGTATGACAAAAAAACCTTTTTTAGAACCTAAGACAATATTTTCTTTGTTTAATAGAGTTTTCTTCATTTGTTTTGAAAATTAAAAATAGTGATTTTTTTCATTATATGTAACCTGGTTTTAGTTTACCTCCTGTCTATTCAGTCCCTTCCCATTCCCACTTCCCTTAGGATGCACTCTTTGCATCTCTCATTTAAAAAGAAGAAACTTGTAAGAGATGACAACCAAATATGACAAAATAAAATATAATAAGATGAAGTAAAATTGGAGGAAATGAGTCCTTAGAGCAAGCAGAAACATCAAAAAAAAAAAAAAAATCCTACTTGTTCTCACAGCCAGGAGTCCCAGAAAAATACTAAGCTGTAGTCTATACACAGAGGACCTGGTGTAAAGCCATTTAGAGCCTGTACTTGCTGATTTTCTTTGTGAACTCATAATGCTGATTCAGAGTGCCTTGTTTTTCTATGACCTTCCATTCCTTTCAACTGGGATAAAAACCACACACTACTGGTCTAAAAACTAAAACAAATAAAATGCTTCCCAATGATACTGTTTTATACTCATAGATTGGTACCTTATCTAGTTGTCATCAGAGAGACTTCCTATGGCAGTGGATGGGAACAGATGAAGAGATCTGCAGCCAGAAATCATGCAGAGTAGAGTCTAAACTGAAAGTCCCCATCAAAACCCTTTCTTAAGGGCTCAGGGAATCCTGCCTAAGAGTAGACAGGAAAAGCTGTCTTAGGATATTCTATACTCCCTAAATATGGCTTTTTGGAAGACACTGTATCTATTTCTACTTGGTTTCAGCTTCCAAATCAAACTGGACTCATGTTACTAGAGCATCTTACTCTAATTTCTACATCTTCTAATAACAAACAAACACAGAAACAAAATCAAGGTTGCCATGTTTCAAGGCACATTTTTGATAAAAATTTGATAAGTATCATCATTTGTCACTGATCTCTTTAAAAACTGGTTTGTTTCCACCTACTTCTTTTTAGTTTCAACCACTGTTGATGTCTATATAAAATTATTACAAGCAATCACTATTATAAATTCAGTAGAAATAGTTTAAATAACATTTTATCATACATGTAAATATAAGAAAGTTGAAAAATATGTGCTCAATAGTTAATTTCAAATTATGATGAGCATCACATATTCTTAGAATGCATATGTATAAATATAAGACTATATTAACTATTTAAGGCACATAAATAAATTAGTTTGTATTGTTTAATATTAATTATTCATACAATCAAAACATGAAACTTCTATTCAAAATTAATTAGTTTATCACTTTTCATTTTTTGGTATTATTACATAGTTTGGGGTAATTTTTTATGATAAATATGTAATATTATAAGAATGCTGTTTTGAAAATGAGACTAAATAATATTTTTAAATGATACCATATTATTAAGAATCTGTTGTCTTCTAAAGCTATATGTACAGACAGCAATGTGTAAAGTATCAACTCATCAGAATTTTTTTTAAGATGCTGTGTTGTTCACTGGCACTCTGACTTGTAATTGTTCTTGAAAGGTGACACTCGGGGCTGGAGAGATGGCCCAGCGGTTAAGAGCACAGGCTGCTCTTCCGGAGGACCCGGGTTCGATTCCCAGACCCACATGGCAGCTAACAACTGTCTGTAGTTCCAGTTCCAGGCAAACACTAAGATAAATAAATAAAGTTTAAAAAAAAAAAAAAGGTGACACTCTTGGACAAACTTTAATTAAGAACTTCATCCTCATAAAATACATATTACCTTGATTACTATGCATGGAATGTCAATATTCATACTCCCACATACTATATGTAAGGCAAAGATAATCAAACTCATTTTTTATATAGCAATTAAAGTCCCATCTGGAAGATACAGTAAGGTCACTCTGTCTATATTATTTATTATGTGGTGATAATTTTTTTGAAGTGCTTATTTTTCTTTTATTAAAAAAAGGTCTTTTTCCCCCCATGTATTCCTCTGCTCACCCCTCCTTCCCTATTCTCCATCTCTCCCTGACTGCCTTCAGCCTCCTCCCACACCATCCCTTGTCCTCTCCCCATAAAGGGCAGGAAGTCCTTAGGTGGGTCAGCTCAGCATGGTGCATCCACTCCAGGCAGGTCTGATTTTTCTCATCCCAATATCAAGGCTGGGTTAGGCACTCCTCTGAAGGGAATAGGATCCAAGGTGCCAGTCCATTTATATTATATGAACAGTTTGTTCCCTCCCCTAGAGGCTCCACATACTGTCCATGGTAATTAACAGTTGTCTACCCTTGAAAGGCCTAGCTCTTTATTCTATCATTCCCCAGGGACTGTTCTTGATTCAGTGTGCTCTCCAGACCTCCAGGCAGCCATCTCTGTGGGACTCCTTTTGAAAGAATTAAGCTGTTTGAAAATATCAGTCATAGTTTATTCTTTTAAAAGATGTGGAGATGTGGAGAAGATAGAGTGACTGGAGGGGGTGGGAGGGGGAAGGGACCTTGAACAAGGATATACATGGATAGAAAATGTGACTTCATTCATAAAAAATAATTTCAAATTAATTTTCATATACATGAACACTACTAAAATATTTGTTGGACATATACATTAATTTGGATTCATTTTTGTTCTTCTTTAAAGTGAGTAAGACATTACTTCTCATTCTTTTATATTTCAAATATCCAGAAATTACATGTACTTTTATATATTAAATATACTGAAAATATTATACAGTGTTTAAATTGTATTTATTCCTTCCCACAACTCCTTCCAAATGCACTACCACCTTCACTGGCTTCATTATATTCTGTCTTTTCTTTGTCTATTTACCAAGTCAAATTTCTTCTGTCAACATTGTCTTACATGGAGGCTTTAACTGGATTCATCAGAGACAACATTATTAAAGAAATTCTTCTTTACCTCTCATAAAAGGTATACACAGTCACTAGCCCCAGGGTATGAGTGAAGTGAAATGAAATCACAATATGGTTTTTATTTGTGTTTCTCTGGTTGCTGAAGACTTTGAACATTTTATTTTAATGTGTCTTATGTTTTACCTTTTACCCCTAGTAAACTCTCCGTTTGGTTCTATAACTCATATTTTAGCTGAGTTGTATTCTTAATTGTTTTTATTTTATTCATTACTATTTATATATGTTAGCAACTGACCTTCTGGCAAATCTATAATGGGTAGGGGATTTTCCTATTTTCCTTTTCTGAAAGCTGCCATTTTGTTCAGACCATGTTATCCCTTGCTATATAGTAATATTTTAGCTTAATAGTTTGCACTTACTTTAAAAATATATATATATAGAGAGATGTCATTGTACACAAGAACTCAAGGCTAGAATATAGCAAAATGACAGAAAGCCTCACTTCTACATTGATGGCCTCTGGCAGGGGCATGGATGAGGAAAGACTTGTTTTCTTTAAGGGTCTGGCCACAGGGAGTTTCATTTACTCCAATAAGTAAATGAACAGCATAAATGGGCAGTTATATAAATGGGGAGATCATAAGAGTGGGCATGAATGTGAGAGGTCTGATAACTGAGCTTGATGGGATACATGATGTAAAAACACCAAATAATATATTATAAATATATAAAGAGAAAAGAAATACTACGGTTAATATCACGGTTTCACTGGTTTTGTATCTTTTAAAGGCTTTGTTAATTTTTTTAAGTTTTATGGAATTTTATTATGTGTATTTGTCTTAGTAATTTAAACTATAGTAGAATTCTGTAGTAAGTCTATATTTTCTTGTGTTTGTTGCTGTTATTACTGTTTTCTTTTTTTAGTAAGAAGTATTTTATTAGTATTTCAACAAGGCTACAAAGTATGCATTTGTTAAAATCATGCATTGAATTTAAGCTTAATTTTGCTATCTAAAAATGTATCAGTTTTTTCAGGTTCTTCAATTTATTAAAACAAATTTATAATGTATGTCCTTATGGTTTTCTGAAATTTCATTCTTATCTGTTATAATGTTTGCCTTTTAATTTCTAGCTTTATTGAAGTAGGTCTTCCCGTTTTTTGTTTAATTTGGTTAAGAATTTGCCAATAGTGTTTAACCTTTAAAATAAATAAATAAATAAAAATATTCAACAAAAAAAAGAGTTTTCACTTAATTATTGCTGGTATTAAGGTTTGAATATGTGTGAAGAATTATAGTGAAATTTCTTGGAGGTACACTGAATATTTAGACTGCTTTTGTTAGAATGCTCACTTTAATATCTTAATCTTACTGAAACCTGAGCAAGAAAGATGTTTTCATCTCTTGATAACCTCTTTAATTTCTTTATTAATGTGCTGGAATGATTTTATCATACAAATTGTCACTTGCTTGTAGAGTTGCCCTAAGATATTTTCTATTCTTTAGCTTATTGTGAACAGTTTTGTTTCTCTTATTATTTTTCAGTCCATTTGTCTTTTGTATGTAGAAAAATGCTGATTTTTTTGCATTAATTTTGTGCCCTAATACTTTTCTGAAAATGTTTAACAGCTATAAGGGTTTCCTGGTGGAATTTTAGGGTCATTTAGTTGTGTTATCATATCATTGGCAAATAAATGTACTTTGACTTCTTTTCTGCCAATTTGTATTTTTTTTAATTTTCTTCAGTTTTTAATTAGGCTAGCTATAATATCAACTATTATACTGAAAATACATGAAGAATGTGGATAATATTGTTTTGTTACTGATTTTAGTGGAATTACTCTGTGTTTTTCTACTTTAACTTTTGCTGGCTTTGCCTTGCTGCAAACTGCCTTTACTATGTTTAGGTCTGTTGTTTGTATCACTAACTTGTCTGGTATTTTTACTGTGAAGACTTATTAAATTTTTTTCAAATGCCATTTCTGAATACAGTGAGATAATGATGTGATTTTTGACTTTCAGATTGTTTATATACTAGATTATATTTATGTTTTTACAAATGTTGAGCCATCTCTGCATTTTGAGGATGAAACCTAATTGAACACGGTCAATGACTTTTTTATTTAATCTTAGATTCAATTTAGAATTGTTTTGTTGAGCATTTATGCTTCTGTGTTCATTAAAAAGTGTGTATTTTTCGGCAGTTCTTTGTTTGGTCTTTATGTGGTTTAGGCATCATGGCCTTGTAAAACTAATTGGGCAATATTTCTTCTGCTTTTATTTTATTAAATAATTAAAAAATATTGCTGCTAAGTCATTTTTGGAAGTCTGGTAAGATTCTGTGATTAGACAAACAGACTCAAGAATGGGGCTTCTTTTTTTTTTTAATTATATATTTTTTGTTTTTTTACTTGCTTTTGACAGAGTGGATATAAGACCTTTTAATGACTGCTTGTATTTGAGTATGGGTTATAGGGCTTTAAATTGCATATCTGATTTTGACTTAATTTTGTCAGGTGTTAAATATCTAGAAAATTACCCATTTTTTTTTTAGAACTTTTCAATTGTGGATTACAGCTTTTTGAAGTATGCCTTTATGATTATCTAGTTTTCTAGTGTCTCTTATTTGGGTGAATCTGGAATTTGTATTTATATTTTGTTAATTTTCGTAGGTCTTATTGGTTTTGTCAATAAGTCAAGTCTTTGTTTTATTGATTCTGTGTATTATTTTTGTTTGTTATTTGTTCCTCTTCTATTTATTTTAGTCCTGATTTTTATTATTTCTTTCCACCTGCTACTTTTGGGTGTAAGATTTTATTGTTGTAGTTGAAGCCATACTCTTTTCATTCTGTCCCATGGCTTTTGTATATTTCATTCCTATTTGCATTCAGTTTTAGGAAGTGGCTTAAGCATCTTTTCCATTCAGTAGTTTGTTATTGAGTTTCTATGAGATTGCAAAATTTTCTTTGTTTCTGTTGGTGTTCATATCCTACTTTAATTTATGGAAGTCAGATTTGATACTGGCAACTTTCCTGAATCGGTTGAGACCTGCTTTGTGTCTGAGTATGTGGCCAATTTTGGAAAAAGTTTCATAAGTTGTTGAGAAAAATATATATTATTTGGTACTTGGTTAAAACAGATTATAAATATCTGTTATGTTCATTTGATTTAATAGTGACTGTCAATGCTAAGATTTATCTGTTTACTTTTTGTCTGGTTGAACTTTCAGTTGGTGAGCATGAGGAATCAAAGTTTCAAGATCAGAGTGTGAGGATCAATAACTAATTTAACCTGTAGTAGTGTCTCTTTTATAAATATGGGTGTACTTGTGTATGAAAATGTTATCTTGGTGGACATTTCCTTTCATGAGAATACAATGTCTTTTCCTATCTCTTATGAGTAATATTAATTTAGTGTCTGCTTTGTTAGGTATTATAATGTCTAGACTCTTTTGTTTCTTATGTCAATTTCCTTATACTTTTTTTTAACCTGAGGTAATGTTTCTCCTTATTGTTAAAATGTGCTTTTTAGATGCATCAAAAAGGTTGACCCATATATCACATTCATTGTTACTTTATGTCATTTTATTAAGGAACTTATACTGATAACATTGATAATGAGAGGTATCAACCAGCAATGTTGGTTACATATTTTTTTTAAGAATTTATATATGTGGTGTGGTTTGACCACCCATTTGCTCTTAGAAATGATGCTCATGATTATTTATCCCTTCTATTTTGTTGGGCATGGCTACTGTGATAGCTTGAATGTATATAACTCCCACAAACTTAAAAGGTATATCACAGGTAGGAGGTGTATCATGTTGAGAAAGGGTGGTCATGATAGAAGAGTCTGAATGACCTTGAGAGATTGAAGGGAATTCCTTTATTCTAGGTCATGCCTCTTGAAAGTATATCAATATGAGGGTGAGTTTTGAAGTGTTTTGATAAAGCATCAGTAAATATGACATTTGATTTCTATTTTTCTTTGAGTCAAAATGTAGAATCCTCAGATCTAGGATTACATCTGTTTGCATGCTGCCATCCACGCTACTATATGGACTGAACCTCTCTGAACTGTAAGAAAGCCACCAAAATTAAATATTTTCTTCATAAGAGTTGCTGTGGTTAGTCATGGTGTCTCTTCTTGGCAATAGTAAACTCTCACTAAGACAGATTTTTAGGTTGAAATTTTCTCTTATTGCCTTCTATATGGTTAGATTTATAAATAAATAATTCCTCATTTTGGTTTTACCTTGGCATTATTTAGTATGTCCATCTATTTTTATTGTAAATGCTACTGAGTATAGTAGCCTGGTCAATTAGCTATGCTTGTCTCTTAGAGTTTGTAAAGCAAGACTGTCTAGATTTTTTTCCCCTGACTTTTACAGTCTCCACTGAGGCACCAGATGCTATTTCAATAGGCCTGCTTTTTGTACAATTTGGTCTTTTATTTTTCTAATGCAGCTTCTAATATTTACTTTGTTCTATATGTTTAGTATTTTAATTATTATAAGACAAAGGGCTTTTCTTTTTCTGGTTCAGTCTATTTGGTATTCTGTATAGCTTTTCTACCCTGGTAAGCACCTCCTTTTTTGGGTTATGGAAAATTTATTATATGTTTTTATTGAAAATATGTTCTATGTCTATGAATTAGGTATCTTTTTTTAAATCAACCTATATTATTCAAAAAATTTGTCTTTTTTCAGTGTCCTAGATTTTCTAAATATTTTGTGCCTAGAATTTCTCTACTCTAACATTCTCCTTGGTTAAGGTATCCATTTCTTCTATCTTGTTTTCAGGGCCTGAGATTTCCTTCTTAAACTCTTTTATGCTAATGATTAGCCTTGCCTCTGTGATTCCCTTTCATGTTTCTAAATTTTTCATTTCCAAATTTTTCTCACTTTGAATTTTTTTACTTATTCTGTATATACTTTCAGTGTTTGGACTGTTTTATTCATTTCTTCTGAATTTTTATCTTCACTTTTATCAATTTTTCAGTGTATTCACTAATTTCTTCATGGTTTCTGGTATCTAAGTAACTACACATTATCTAAAATGTTTTGATGATGTCTTTATGCTGATGCTTAGGCATCTGGGTTTGGGAAAATTGTAATTCTAGATGTTAATACCTGCTCTTTTCTTCTTTTGGTGGTGGTTTTGTTTATTGAATTCTGTTGCCTTCCCTAGTTATATATATATACACATATATATATACATACATACATACATATACATATATATATATTATTTGGTGATTTTACATCATGTAAACCATCAAACTCAGTTATCAGACCTTTTATATCCATGCCCACACTTATGATATCCCCATTTACAAAAATGCCCATTCACTCTGCTCATTTACTTACTGGAGCATAATTAAACTCCCTGTGACCAGATCCTTAAAGAAAACAATTCTTTTGTCACCCATACCACTGCCGAGGCCATCAATGTAGAAGTGATGCATTGCATCATTTAGCTATGTTCTAGCTTTGAGTTCTTGTGCAGTGACCATTCTCTCACTCTTATTTTCTTTAAAATTCCACTAATGAATGAGTGCTTCTCTTTCAGAGATTGTGATACCTCACCAGGAGGATATTCTCCACATCCATCCATGTCCCTGCAAATTTTAGGCTATCATTTTTTTTTTATTATTTTTACTGCTGAGTAGTACTCTATTGTGTAGATGTACCACAGCTTGTTAATCTATTCCTCAGTTGAGGGGCATCTAAGTGGTTTCCAAGTTCTTGCTATTATGAATAATGCTGCTATGAAAATAGTGCAGCTAATGCTTTTGGGGTGCAAATGTGTGTCTTTAGCGTATATGCCTAAGAGTGGTATTGTTGGATCCTTGAGTAGATTGATTCTTAGAAACCACCAAACTGCACTCCAAAGTGGCAGAACAAGTTTACTTTCCCACCAACAATGGAGGAGTGTTCCCATCGCTCTGCATCCTCTTTAGCATAGACTGTCATCTGTGTTTTAAATCTTAGCCATTCTAACAGGTGTAAGTTGGTATCTCAAAGTTGTTTTGATTTGCATTTCTGTTATGGCTAAAGATGTTGAGCACTTTTTCATGTACTTTTCAGACATTTTTAATTCTTCTGCTGAGAATTCCCTTTTTAGTTCTGAACCCCATTATATGATTGGGTTATTAAGGGTTTTGGGCTCTAGTTTCTTGAGTTCTCTATATGCTTTAGATATCAATCCTCTGCCACTTGTAGGGTGGATAAAAATCTTGTCCCATTCTGTAGGCTGTAATTTTGTCTTATTGATTGTGTAATTGGCGTTACAGAAGCTTCTCAGTTTCAGGAGGTCCCACTTATTGATTCTTGTTCTTAGTGTCTGTGTTACTGGTGTTATATTTAGGAAGCGATCACCTATGCCAATGTTTTGGAGGGTATTTCCCACTTTCTTTTCTATCAAGTTCAGTGTGGCTGGGTTTATGTTGAGGTTTTTGACTCACTTGGATTTTCTTTTTGTGCTGGGTGAGAGGCTTGGCATCCAGCTATGCTATCTTTTTTCCATTGAATATTTTGGGCCTCTTTGTCAAAGATCAGGTGTTCATAAGTTTTGGGGTTAATGTTGGAATCTTCAGTTCAATTCCATTAATCCACAAGTATGTTTTTATACCAGTACCAGGCTGTTTTTAGTACTGTAGCTCCATAGTATAACTTGAAGTCGAGGATAGTGATGCCTCCTGAGGTTCTTTTGTTTAGCACAATTGTTTTGGCAATCCTGGCTTTCCTGTTATTCCAAATGAAATCGAGTATTGTTCTTTCAAGTTCTGTAAAAACATGTGATGGCATTTTGATGGTAAGCCCATTGAATCTGTAGATTGCTTTTGGTAGAATTGCCATTTTCACTGCGTTGATACTATCTATTCAGGAACATGGGAAATCTTTCTATTTTCTTATATCCTCTTCAATTTCTTTCTTCAGAGATTTAAATTTTTTGTCAAACAGATCTGATACTTCCTTGGTTATAGTTACACCAAGGGATTTAATGATATTTGTAGCTATTGTAAAAGGTGATGTTTCCCTTATTCTATTCCAGCCATTTTATCTTTAGTGTATAATTTCTTTGAGTTAATCTTGATCTGCTACTTTGCTGAAGGTGTTTTTCAGCTGTAGAAGTTCCCTGGAAGAATTTTGTGGGTCACTTATATATACAATCATGTCACCTGCAATTAGAGATCTTTTGAATTCTTTTCCAATTTGTATCCCTTTAATCTCCTTTTGTTCTCTGATTGCTTAAGTTAAAACTTCGAGATCTATATTGAATAGAAAAGGAGAGAGAGGATATCCATGTCTAGTTCCTGATTTTAGTGGGATTGCTTTGAATTTTTCTCCATTTAATTTGATGTTGGCCTTCGGCTTTTTGTAAATCACCTTTATTATATTTAGTTATATTCACTGTATTCCTGATCTCTCCAGAACTTTTATCATAAAGCAGTGTTGGACTTCGTCAAAGGCTTTTTCAGCATCTAAGTAAATGATCACGTATTTTTTTCCTTTAATTTATTTATAAGATGGATGACATTTATATTTTTCTGTAGTTTGAACCATCCCTGCATTTCTGGGATGAAGCCTACTTCATCATGGTGAGTAACTTTTTTTCACGTTGTTGAATTATGTTTGCCAGAATTATGTTCAGAATTTTTGCATCAATGTTCATGAGTAATATTGGTATGTAATTCTCTTTCTTTGTTATATCTTTGAGTGGCTTGGGTATGAGGGTTATTGTGAGCTCATAAAAGGAGTTTGTCAATATTCAGTTTCTACTGTATGGAACAATTTCAATAATATTGATATTAGTTCTTCTTCAAATGTCTGGTAGAAATTTGCACTGAAACCATCTGGACATAGGCCTTTTTTATTTGGAAGTCTTTCAATGACAGCTTCAATTTCCTTTGGTAATATAGGACTGTTTAGGTCTTTAATCTAATCTTGATTTAATTTTGCTACATGGTACCCATCTAGAAAGCTGTCCATTTCTTCTAAGTTTTCCATTTTTGTGGAATATAGATTTTCAAAGTATGATATGATAATTCGCTGGATTTCCTGGGGTCTGCTATTATGTCCCCATTTTCATTTCAGATTTTGCTGATTTGTATACTCTCTCTCTCTGCTTTTTGGTTAGTTTGGATAAGTTTTTATCTATCTTGTTAACTTTCTCAAAGAACCAACTCTCTGATTCACTGATTCTTTGTATTGTTCTTTTTGTTTCAATTGTGTTGCTAAGTTTTATTATTTCCTTCAGTCTATCCCTTCTAAGTGAGTATGCTTCTAATTGTTCTAAGACTTTCAGCTGTGCTGATAGTTCTCTAGTGTGGGATATCTCTAATCTTTTCTAGTAAACATTTAGTGCTATGAATTTTCCTCTAAAAACAGCTTTCATTGTATCCCATAAATGTGGGTATGTCATGGATTCATTTTCATTGAATTCTAGGCAGTCTTTGATCTCTTTCTTAATTTCTTTATTGACCTAGAGGTGAATCAGTTGAGTTATGTTTAGTTTCCATGAGTTGGTAGGCTTTCTATGATTATTGATATTGTATAACTCTAACTTTATACCATGGTGATTTAACAACTTGTTATCATGGTGATTACAAGGAGTTATACCCATTATTTGGTACCTGTTGATATTTGCTTTATGACCTAGTATGTTGTCAATTTTAGAGAATGTTACATGGGGTGCTCTGATATATGTATATTCCTTTTTGTATGGGTGGAGTGTTTGGCATATATCTACTAGTCCATTTGGGTCATAACTTCTGCTAGATCCCTTATTTCTCTGTCAAATTTCTGTCTGGTTGACCTATCCATGGGTGAAACTGGGGTATTGAAGCCTTCCACTATTAGTGTGTCAGATTTGGTATGAGGTTTAAGATTTAGAAGTGTTTCTTTTTTGGTTGTGAGCCTAGCCTTTAACGGCTGAGCCATCTCTCTGACCCCTAATAGAAAAAGCCTTCTAAATCCTAGCCTAGGCATTTGAAAGGTAAGATAGGTACTATGTGCACATGAGTATTTAATACATGTTGCCCAACATGCTGTAGGATAACTAACAAATGAGATATAAGATGGAGAAAGCTGACATCAAAAGCTCATTTTAATCCACAGTTCACTTATAAACAACCCATACCTGAAATCTCTGACCATTGACATCACTTTGTAGTGTCTACCCTTATTTCCAAGACAATCTTTCCGTGATGGAAGCAGGACATTTGTCCCCACTGATGACCTGCCACACTGTATTTATTTGCTCCTTATGCCTACTTTTGGCCCCTTCGTATTTCTTTTCTATAAATTCCCCCTCCTTTGTTCTATCTGTCTTTTCCCCTTAGACACTCACCCAATTCTGATAGCATGATTACTTAATGCTTACCTGCCAAACAAACTGACTTATTTCACCAACTGGGTGGATATACAATACCTTGACATTTGCTATTTGAGTATTTTACTGAATTTTTTTGTGTGTGTTCATGATGAATAAATAATGATCAAGTATTCAAAAAAAGTGTTTCTTTTACATATGTAGGTTCCTTGTGTTAGGGGCATAGATACTTAGGATTGAAATTTCCTCTTGGTGAATTTTTCCGGAGATGAATAAGTATCTTCCTGATACTTATTACCAAGAATTAAAAATTGAAATAGAAATTTTAGTTCAAAATCTATTTTGTTAGATATTAGAATGGCTACAACAGTTTGTTTCTTAGGGTCATTTGAATTGAAAGTCTTTTTCCAACACTTTAATCTGAGCATGTGTCTGTCTCTAAAGTTGAGGTTTGTTTGTTGTATGCATCATGTTAGGGTGTGCCTTTTCAGAGTTGAATTGAGTCCATTGATATTAAGGGATCAACACTTTTCAAGACTTTTGGTTGTAGATTGTATTTCTTTTTTTCAGGTGTGGGCATTCCTCTCTGGGTTTATCTGTTGTCTGTGGTAACATGGGTGTTTCTGGTTTCCTTAGGTTGGAGTTTTCCCTCTAGGTATTTTTGTAAGGCAGGATTTGTGGTTAGGCATTGTTTAAATCTGGTTATGTCATGAAATATCTTGTGTACTCCATGTATATTGATTGACAGTTTTGCTGAGTATAGTAGTCTAGATTGGCATCCAAGCATTTTTTATGTCTGTATAATGTCTGACAAGGACCTTCTTGCTTTCATTGCTTCCATTGAATAATCAGGTGTTATTCTGCAGGTTCTGCCTTTATAGGGGATTTGACCTGTTTCCTATGAATCTCTTAGTATTTTTTTCTTTGTTCTGTAGGTTTAGAGGATTGATTATTACATGGCAAGCAGACATTTTTTTGTGGGTTTAGTCTATTTGGTGTTCTGTAGGCTTCCTGTATTTTTATAGGCATTTTTTTTGCTAGGTTTGGAAAGTTTTCTTCTATGATTTTGTCGAATATATTTTCTGTGCCTTTGAGCTGGTATTCTTCTATTTCAATTCCAATTATTCTCAAGTTTGGTCTTTCCATGTTGTCCCAAATTTCCTGGAAATTTTGTGTTATGATTTTTTTGGTTTTAGTGTTTTCTTTAACTGATATATCTATTACCACTATTGAGTGTTCCACTCCAGAGATTTTCTCTTCCATCTCTTAGATTCTGTTTGTTATGCTTGAATCTGTGGTTCTGTGTTGTTTTTTTCAGATTTTTTATTTCTAGTTTTGTCTCAGTTTGTGCCTTCTTTATTGCTTCTATTTCAATTTTTAATTCTTGGTAACTTTCTTTCAGCTCTTTGTTTTCTTTTTCTTGGTTTTCTTTAAAAGCTTTGTTCATCTATTCTAAATTTTTGTTTGTATTTTTTTCTATTTCTTTAAGGGAGTTTTTTATATCCTCTTTTAAGGCTTAGTTTCATAAAGGTCCTTTTAAGGTCCTTTCCTTCTTTTCCTCTTCATTGTTATGTTAAGGTTTCTAAGCTATAGAACCACTTGTTTCTTCTGGTGGTGTCTTGTTGACCTTTATATTGTTATATGCATTCTTGCCCTGCTGTTTGCCAATTGTTTCCCCAATTCACTTTTGATTATTTCTTGTTCTGCTTTTAGTGAGTTGTTGGTCTGCGGGCTCTTTTTTAAAAAACTTTTTATTGTGAATAATGTCTCATTTTTTATCCATATATTCCCTTGTTCAAACTCGCTTCCCCCTACCGCCCCTCCTAGTTACTCTCTCTTCTCTCCATCTCCTTATCTCTTCCCCAGCAAGAGCAGGAGGTTCCAAGGTCCCAAGGTGGCATAGTTCAGCATCCACTCCTGGCAGATCCACTTCCCTAGCACCAACATCAAGACTGGGTCAGGAGTTCCTCTAGAGGGAATGGGCTCCAAGGTGCTGACCAGTCCAAGAAGCTTCAGATCCCAAGTTGTTCAGTGGTTGTGGTTTGCAGGTAGGGAATGCATTGCTTTTTATTTAAAGTCCACTAATGAGTGAGTACGTCCTCTCCTTGTATTTCTGTGTTTGTTATACCTCTCTCAGAAGGATATTCTATAAATTCATTCATTTGCCTGCAAATTTTAGGATATCATTTTTTCTTACTGCTGAGTAGTATTCCATTGTGCAGATGCACCACAGTTTGTTAATCCATTCTTCAGTTGAGGAGCATCTACATTCTTTCCACATTCTTGCTATTACAAATAAAGTTCCTATGAACAAAGTTGAGATAATGCCTTTGGAGTGCAAATGTGCATCTTTCTGGTATATGCCCAGTAGTGGTATTGCTGTGTTCTTGGGGAGATGGATTCCAAGTTTTCTGACAAACTGACAAACTGCCATACTGCATTCCAGAGTAGCTGAACAAGATTACATTCCCACCAACAATGGAGGAGTGTTCCCCTTGCTCTGCAACCTCTCCAGCACAGGGTGTCATCTGTGTTTCTTATCTTAACCAATCTGACAGGTGTAAGGTGGTATCTCAAAAATTGACTTGATTTGCATTTCTCTGATGGCTAAAGATGTCTAGCACTTTTTCAAGTGCCTTCAGCCATTTAAAATTCTTCTGCTGAGAATTCCTTTTTTTTTAGTTTTGATCACTATTTTTTTGATTTTTGTTATTCAAGGTTTTGAGCTCTAGTTTCATCTCGTCTGGTCTGGTGGCTCTTAAACAGCTATGTGTTCAGAGGGTTGCCTGCTCTCATGAGGTCACAGTGTTATGATGCCAATCATCACTTCTTGATCTTTCACCTATCAGTTGTGAGCTCAGGGACTTGACTATTCCCCTGTTGCTCTTACACCGCTGTGTTCAGGGTAGGCTGTGCTCCATGTTGTAGCTGATTGGGAGTCTCCAGGCCTGGGTTCAGGTGGCAGAAGTTCCCTTCTGACCTCTGATCTCTCAGCTGTGCTTTTAGGAACTCCTCTGCTTCACTGCTGCTCTGATGCCAGCAGTAGCCTTTCCGGACTGAGTTTCCCACCGAAGCTGAGTCTCTTACCTCTGAGTTGTGCACCCAGGACCGAGAGACTCAACTGTTTCCTAGCTGCTAATTTCCTAGCAGTGTTCTGGGAGGGCAGTTCTCAACACCATAATTGAGTGAGAGTCTCAGGTCCTGTGTTTGGGTGACAGAAGTCCTCCTTCCCTAGTTCTTTAAAGCATGTACTGTGTTTGTGGAATGCTTCTGGGATCTTTCAAAATGTGGCCTTTGTAGATCCTGGTCCGATGTGTTTTCAAGTATAAGTATCTGATACTTAGAAATGAAAATGATACAGAAATAACTTCAAGGGGTTTGTTTATACATCGGAAGAACAAGTTGCATTTTTTTTTTTCCTACCAATATCTAATTATTCCCCTGATAATGAAGGCAGACTGTGTGGAGAGGTCTCTCCAGGTAGTCTGTTACAGAGCTAGAAACAGACCGGGAATTGGATTTGAGCAGAAAACACAGAGTGAAGATCTCAAGCTCAGCTACTTATTTCTCTTGAAAACTTGTCAGGTAGGTTCCCAGAAATCCCTGTTTGAGTTAGGGACCAGGACAAAGACATGAGTGGAGAGAAGGGTTGCAAGGGAAAATCTGTCTGATCTTCCTGAGATAAGAGAAGAGAGTAAAGGGAGTCCAAATCAAAGGATCTGCTATATAGCTGAGGCAAGTCTGAGGGACTGCATTTGGAGGAGAAGAGAGAGGGGTGAAAATCTGCAGTTAGTCTACATGCTTGTACATCTTAAATGTTATTGTTTTTAAGCTTTCTACAAAAGGCTTTGTCATTTCAGTGTTTATATTCAGCCTGATACATTTCTAACATTTTATGTGAATGCCGAAAGGTAATGTTATTTATTTATTCAGCACTTTTGTTTAAAAGACTTTTATTTATCTGTACTGATATTGCTGATTCCTTGATTGAAAATCAAGTAACTATATATTTCCTCATTGGATTGCTGATTTTTCTATCACTTTGTCAGAATACTTTTCAATACCATTTTGTCTTGATCACTGTCACTTGATAGTCAGTCTTGAAGTCACAATATGATATTTATCATTTCTAATTATTTTTAAAAAAGGTTTACCATGTTTTGTGAGATCTTGCTAAATAGAATGAAATAGCTTGCTGTAATTTATCTACAAATACATACCTCTTTTAAATATACTATTATATGCAACTTCAGCACACGTTAATATCCATACAGAATATTTCATCCTCAACTTCTATTTTTTAATTGTACTCATTTAAATAGCTTGTAACCTTTGACTTTCTCATATGTACCTAGTTTTGCTTTAGCATCCTAACAAGTTTCACATTTCCTCATGACCTTACCCTCATCATTTTAATGTTTCTATATCTAATAATCCTTGCCCTACTCTGAGTTCACCCTCTCCTAAATATTATGGTTGCATTTTATTTTGTAGCTAGTCTCTACTGACCCTTTCATCAACTTAGTAATAGGGAGATATGGTATTTACCACATCCCCAGGAATTATTTACTTCACTTTAGATAATTTTCTCAGTTCTATCAAATTTCCTATTGATGTCATAATTATATGTTTTTCAAAGACTAGGATTCCCAGTTAGATTTGAGGTCTATTACTCAGAAAGCAATGTGTGCCTGGCACTGTAGGTCTGTTCAAATGTCTCATGCTTTTGGGAAATCTACTACACATGTTCTCATAAAGAATATAGAATTAAAATACTACCTAAATATGTCTACTGTAATTGAACACCTTTCAATTAAAAGAACTAACTGATGGTTTATTTCAATGTAAACATGAGTGACCATGGCCCAGTAATGCAGGCTGATAGTCTCTCAAATACCACTCTCCAATGAGGTAGCAATTTCATGTTAACAGAAAATGGTGATAAAACAGCACACTTGTTAAATTAACTATTTATTTATCATCATCTATTACTACATAAAAGACACATTTGTATTGAAATTTCTTTAAAAAGATAGCATTGAGAATATCTTAAAGGGAAAAACTTGATAAACAAAGCTTCAAATTTAACAACAGTTGTAGTCAGTTTGTTCCTATGTAGGCATATTAGATAATGATGGAAATAACTGTTTTCTGTGTCTGTTTTCTCTAAAATACATGGAACATAAAAAATAAAATCTAAGGCACCTCAAGCCATGTTAGGCTCAGCTACAGATGAAGAAAACAAAGTAGGTCACAGCTAATGCCCTTGGATGCACTATGGCTACCACAAATTCCTACTAAGCAACCCTTCTGCAGTCAAACCAGAAGGGGTGTGTGTGTGTGTGTGTGTGTGTGTGTGTGTGTGTGTGTGTGTGTGTGCTTGTGTGCGTGCATTTTAAATCACTTTATTCACCCATCACCTTTCAATCAAATAAGAATACATGTTGGTTATATCAGGTTAACAAGTTAAAAGCAAAATTAGAAAAATTCTACTATTGTCATTAGGTATTTTCTGAAAACATTTTTATTTGTTAAATTTGGGGAAAATATATTGTGTTAATTAATTCCAAGGCATTTATCTGATGAGCACAGAAGATATCAAAGCATGTTTAAAAGAAGGCTATAAATGACTATTTAGAACTCCAAGATTGTTTTTTGATGGTGGCATTTTTTAAAATTTTGTTCTGTTTAGAATTTTTCATCTTTGGTATTCATCGATTTTAACTCTTTTTCTGCTTTTGTTTTTCATCGGGACAGACAGAGAAAGGAAAAAAGAGAGAGAGACAGATAGATGGGCAGAAACAGAGAAAGAAAGGCAGAGAGATAGGAAGAGAGAATGAGAGATAGATGGAGAGAAAACAGATGGAGGACAAATTCATCTTTCTAGGGAGGGAGTTTAGAAAGATCTGACAAGAATTAGGGGAAGAGAAAACATGTTTAAAATATAATTTTCAAAAGGTATTTAATATAAATAAATTTTAAAAGTAACCAAGTTCAAACAATGACATGTCACAGAAGTGTGATCTAACTGCATATGTGAATAAAAAATGATGTCATAGATAATTTGACTCTGTTTTTGTAATATTTTGACCTCTATGAATCATACCACTGATGTTCCAATCTCTCAATCATTCTTCAACTACTTTCCAAGGAATTTTTATTCCCAGTGTGTTCCCAATTTTGTTCCTAATCTGAATGTTAGGAAGGCTGTCTTATTTTTTCAGATATCTCTTTCAATTTTAGATAGGGATATAAGGCATAGACTCATTATGACTCATGATTCCAAGAATTAAAAACAAGTGATCACTTAGTGCTTGCATCCCAACAAGTTATTCATGCTGATCTATCCATAACCTTGAGAATATTATAGAAGAGCAGGTAGGTTGCAATAGCAGCTGAAAGGAGTGGAAAGCTGCATTTTTGGTGCTGTTCTTTGGGTATTCCTTGGCTATAATTATAGTGAGCAAATAGCATCAGTGACAGCAGTGGTGACTGTTTGTATGGCCCGGGAAGACAGAAAGGAATGTATGTAATTGTGAAGAAAAACATTTCATCTCTGAGAATCTAGGTAGAACAAAACCGTGTGCCCCCTCATTTCTGTATTAATGCGTTACCCTCCCAAACAACTGTATTTTATTATAGACAGAGACAAAATTTAAGAACTTAATTTAGACAAGATTGTTTAAGAAATAAAGTTATTAAAATCTGTTGAGAGTTGGAAAAGATAAGAGAAGAAGTCCGTCACACATGAGAACACTTGAAGGTAGTTATTTGCAAGGGAAGGGGACTTGATTAAAAAGACACTAAACCTGCTGGTATCTAAACCTTGTACTTCCCTGCTTTAAAGGTGTGAGGATACATTTATAATGTTGTTCTCAGACAGAGTCTTGCTATTTGTTATGGCAGCCTATAAGTGCAAAATACAGATCTAGCTCATTTTTCTTCTTTCCCAGTGGCTACATCAAGACCAAGTTTTTAGTGAATGCTCCCACTTTGGTTCTAACATCTCATTGTAAGTCAGAAACACTTATTTTTCTCAGTATTGCATGAAATAATTATGGAAATAATAAAACTTCAAATATCTCTCTGGACAAATTATCTGTAATCCATTGTGTATTTAGCTCTATTTCAAGTTTAAAATATCATTTATATGTCTCATTCTTTTCTTACTCAAAGAAAAATACAATATTAAGCTATTCTAATACTATCTCTAATATGATATTGACACTTGACTTATCTTTATTAATACTGAGTAACTCACATAAATTTCCAAAGGCAGCATTTTAGGTAGGGATAAGTAGATTAAACTTTCATAGCAAGAAATGGGTTTGCTCATCATTTGTGTTATGTAAGTACTAGTGGATTATGACAAATTAACTCACTCATGTTAGAACACAAAAATATCAATATCTGAGATGATAATGAAGATGATGATAATGTGTGTATATGTGTGTATGTGTTGAGAAATTGATAACATAACTGTATAATATATCCTAAATCACAGCATAATGGGCATTTATGATTATAAAATTAAAATTTTGTATCATTCTAAAGAGGTAACTGGACAACTCACAAATCATCATGAAGAAAGCACAGGAAAATGAATAATCTCACAAAACAGCAAACATAGCCTAATTTTAAATAAAAAATAATCAAAAATCAACATCTGTAGTTCAGAGAATTTTGATAACAATAATTCTTAATATCTAAAACTAATATATGTATGATAGAGGAATAGTGCTAGGGTGGGGGAGGCCTAGCTGTGTTGACTCTATTTTTTTTCATGTGATAATTAACTAGTCAAAGATTCTACAAGAGGCAATAGTATTCTAATTTCCCATGAGTGACAAGTATGGAACAGATGCAGAGTTCCGCAGCTAAAAACTGTCCGCAGAATACAACCTGTATCTACCATTGGCTTCCACACAAATATGCTCATATGTGCTTCTGTGCACACAATATGCACATAAACAAATTAGTAAATAACTGCCTAAATGTCTATTGATAGCTCCTTGCTTGGCAAACTGTAAAGTCAAAGCATAGGTGACATAATGTAGTCAGAAGTTTCTCTATTCTGCCCAGGGAGTCCCATAGCTATTTAGTACAAAATAATGACACAAAGGCTTATATTAATTATATACTGTTTGACCTTAGGATCAGGTTTATTACATGCCAACTCTTAACTTAGCTCATTATTCCTATCTAGGCTTACATATGTGGCTTTGTACCTTTTCTCATTGTGGCATTCTCATCTCGTTCCCTCTGTCAAGCTGACATCTGCTCTCTGCTCATCTGCTTCCCAGAAATCTCCTAATCATTTAACTCATCTTTAATTCTTGTCTAGCTACTGGCCAGTCAATATCTTATTAAACCAATAATTGCAATGACAAATATTTACAGTGTTCCACATAGCAACATAAGATAAGTTGTGACATAAGGATACAATCTTTAGGGCAAGACCTACACTATTTTTAAGTAAAAATAGCATGACACTAATCCCTGCTATAAGCATGGATAAGCGCATAATTCAATCATTAGTAAAAGAGGTTTTTCTTTTGTATATGGATATTAACCTGAAAACTCAGAAGCAGTCAATATGAGAGAATTGGAGACTGTAAAATGTTCATCTTTAAGTGGGACAACTATATTACAGCCTGTATCACAAAATAAATGATGTATACTGTTAACTGGTGGAGAAATATTGAGAGCCAGAGATGATATAAGTATATAAATACAATAATCATTGTTTTCCTAACACATTAGAGCAGTTGACCATATTAATTCTTGCTGATTAAGATGGAATGTGCAAGATCTTCACTAGTTTACGCCAGAAAAAAAAAATCTCAGCTTTTAGAGTAGATATTTTGAAGGAATGTCACACCCCAAAAAGAGAAGCTATTTCAATTTCTTAGCTCAATTTTCCTTAAAAATAAAGCCGGGAAGATCAAACAAACTACTGTTCAGGCTCTATACTTAAGTAGTTGGGCAACAGAAACTGTACTCCATGGCTTTACAATAAAGATCAAACACAAAATTTAAGTGAGTAGAATGATAAGAGTGTTTCTGGCAGAAATGGAAAATAATTGAGCCTAAATATGGTCAAACTGCATTGCTAACAAATAAGAAAAATGGTCAATGAAAACAGTATGGCAAATATTTAAAAGGATTGTTTTTTGGTTTTTTTATTTATTTTTGAACATAGTCTCATTTTTATCCATGTATCCCCTTGTTCAAACTCCCTTCCCCGTCCTGCCCCTCCTACTCACTCTCTTGATTATACAAAGTATCATATTTTACACAACAGAGATTGCTGTTTTTACATGTTTTTAAAATAATCAGAATAAATTAGTTTAGTCATTTATTTGGGAAAATACTATATGATTCATAGCATCCTTCATGTCTTAATTTTTTCCTTATAAATAGAAAATTATTAGAAGATTTATTAAGGCTGTTTTGATAGTCTTGCTTTCTTCTCTTTGTTGACAGTAGAGTTTCTGAGTTTTACTTTGCCTTTTATTAAAAATTGCTATAAATATTGGAGGAATTGAACATTGCTATGAGCAACAATATGTTTTTTACTTTTAATTTTAGAACTGCTGTAGGTTTGATATTTATATTTGTTTTGTCATTCAAAATGATTGTGATATAGAGACTAAACTTCGTGTATATGTTAAAATTACTTCAAAAAATATCACTGTTTTTCTTAATATCACCTTTCTACATTGTTACTTTCAACACTAAATCGATAAAAACTTAATAACTATTTGAGATAAAAGAAAAAACATTTTTAAGAGGCAGAAAGCAAAACTTTTTTTTCACTAAAGTTAAGAATGTTGCAAAGACATCTTTTACGGCAAATAAAACTGTACTCAACCTTTCAGAAAATTTAATGTCACTTGGAAGAATGATCAACTCAATGATAATTAACTAAGACATATCTAGATAATAAATATTACATTATATTTATAAATATCTAAGAAACAATACAAAATACTAAATAATGAGAAAATGGTGGTTTTATTTAAAATAAAATAATAGTATTTTGTATATATAATTAAAATAGAAACAATTCACATTGAAATGAAATGACAAAATAAAAAGGATTAGGTGGAACAGCAATAAGCTAGACAAGATGGAAAGAACACAAAGTATTTGATTAAATAGAAAAACTTGACTTCCTTCTAAGAAGAAAGTTTTGACTTTGTAAAAATGACAGCCTTTGCCAAAACTATTTTTTCATTTTGATTAAATTAACATTAAAATATTAGTACTTTTTATTGGATATTCTTTAATTAAAAATGTGATCAATTTTTCAAATTCTTTGAGTATTATAAGTGTGGTGTTATTCACAAATATAATGGAAAAATAACTATTGTAATGATAGCTGTAGAAAAAACTAGATTTGATCAAATAGGAAACCATTGACATAGTAGTTATTGGGAATGGAACAATGATTAGCAGAGATTGCATACAGTTTAAGATGAGAAGAAAGAAAGAAATGGCAATCCTAGGAAATTGTAGACTTAGGAGGATAAGTAATTCTGTACTTTAGCACAGTGCGTTGATGATAATTAATGGCATATTTCTCATAAAATTAGGGAAAACAAGTATAATCAAATTTTAACCATAATGCTAAATTTTACAGAGATAAATTTATTCTTATTTAGATATTAAACCATTCTTGATTTTATTGAAATGTAACATTGTAGCCTTTAACACTGAACAAGAATTTTATATTTCTGTTGAAAAATTAAAATAAAATTATAACTGTTAAAAGACATATTAATTTAATATAATTATAATATTAAATAATAATCTATTAAAATTATGAGTTATAAGTTTAATGTAGGAATTAAAAAAACTTTTAAAAGTAAACAATAACTCTGATTAAGATGTAGGCCTGAAAATGACTCACAGACGATTTAAAGTTCAACTCTTTTCAACGTACACAGGTAATATAAATAGAAATACAAGTCAATATTTTACTTTTATACTAATGATGAGAATCTGTTAAATTCCTACAGTTAATAAGGATATGATTACAACCCTCTAAATATGATGACATTTTATTTTGTTTCCAAGTTTCCTTTCGTAAAATTAATACTATATTAGGAATTTCTATATAGTAAAGAAAAATTCAAAACCATTCGAACTTGAAGAAAACAGGAATAGTTATTAGTATAGAGACCAAAATGAAGGCAGAAGAAGGTTTGATTCTTGATGAAAAGAAAAACAAAAACAAAACTGAGTTGTATTTACAATGTTTTGCTTAAATTAATTTTATTAAATGTTTATGCCACTTTTTTATTTCCAGTATTGGGATTTTATCTTAATCCTTAATTTAAGCAAATATAATTGCCAAGTTTTATTGCCAATATAAAATAGATTCATTACTTAATGTATACCTGTGGAAAATTTAGCCAAGTAAAAAAAATTCTCTAGTATTTTCAGTGTTTTCTTGACTACAAGTAAATCACATTGTATTTGCCAGGAATAGAGGCTAAATTAAGCAATATTGGGACCTTGGGACTGCCGCCCATTGTGGGGGGATGGGGAGATGTGGAGAAGAGAGAATGACCTGATGTGGTGGGAGGGGGAGGGAACTTTGAATAAGGATATACAAGGATAGAGAATGTGACTTCTTTATTCATAATAATAATAAAAATAAAACTAAAAACAAATTTAGTTCACATAATTTATGTGAGGAGTAGTTAGATCTGTGCAGTACTGCAAAGACTTGTCAATCTAAGAAAAATGAGAAGATGACAAAGAAGAGACCGTGAATACCGTGAAGAGAATAACACAAAGGAAGTTGTAAAGTTATGACTCATCAATCAAAGTTATATTGTCCCTTTTCTAATGTATCAACATTTCTTTTTTATGAATAGAAGTCTTATTTTTTATACATGTATCCCCTTGTTCAGACTCCCTTCCCCCTCCTGCCCCTCTCAGGTATTCACTCTTCTCCCCATCACTTTATCTCCTCCCCAGCAAGGGCAAGAGGTCCCAAGGTCCCAAGGTGGCTTAGTTCAGCATCCTCTCCTGGCAGATCCGCTTTCCTCATCTGAACATCAAGACTGGTTCAGGTGTTCTTCTGGAGGGAATGGGCTCCAAGGTGGGGGTCTAAGGTGTTTCAGATCCCAAGCTGTTCAGTGGTTGTGGTTTGCAGCTTGGACTTGTTTGCTTTTTTGCTTTTTCGTTTAGAGTCCACTAATGAGTGAGTACATCCCCTGTCTATCTTTCTGGGTTTGAGATACCTCCCTCAGGAGGATAGTCTCCAAATCCATCTATTTGCCTTCAAATTTTAGGATATCATTTTTTCTTACTGCTGAGTAGTACTCTATTGTGTAGATATACCACAGTTTGTTAATCCATATTTCAGTTTTGGGGCATTTAGGCTATACACCCAGAAGTGGTATTGCTGGTTCCTTCTGGAGATTGATTCCCAGTTATCTGAGAAACCGCCTCTGATGTCTAAAGATGTTAAGCACTTTTTCAATTGCCTTTCAGCTATTTGTAATTCAGGATTCCTGATCCAGGGCTGCCCCTCCTGGAGAATTCCTCTCCTGGATTGTGGTCACACCCTAGGGTTTGATCTCAGGCTCTGTCAGCAGACATCCCCTAGGCTTTAGTTGTGAGGAGCAGAGTCAGGGATCAAACAGAACCTTTTCTCAGAACGGACAGAAGACACAAAAGCCCTTTACCCACAAGTGAGGAGGAGCTGACAAAGTGTGAATCACCGAAGCCATGGGAAGATGCCAGTGCAAGAATACACATAACAATATATAAAAAAAAAAAAAAAAAAAAAAAAAAAAAAAAAAAAAAAAAAAAAAAAAAAAAAAAAAAAAAAAAAAAAAAAAAAAAAAAAAAAAAAAAAAAAAAAAAAAAAAAAAAAAAAAAAAAAAAAAAAAAAAAAAAAAAAAAAAAAAAAAAAAAAAAAAAAAAAAAAAAAAAAAAAAAAAAAAAAAA
>PVIH01012827.1:0-61607 GCA_004025045.1 Sigmodon hispidus
GTCAAATAAGAAAACAATGGTTTAAATTTTTATTTTTTAGATTTTTATCTTTTCAAATATATCAATTAAATATAACACATTTTAAAGAAGATAGAATGTAGTTAATCCTAAATTTTAGCTAATATTAGTGGCTATAAATAGAATATAAACAGAAGATCACCAAAAATAATTTGTAATAATATGAGCAGAAAAGTATAATGTCTAGCATCCTGTACATTGACAAATGTAACATGTAAGAATTGTTTTTGACAATTGATTATAATTGTTTAGATTTAGGTAAATAAAAATTTTAAACCTAATTTATTTTAGTTTGTATGCATTGATATTAAGAAATGAGAAAGATGACAAGAAATACAAAATTTCAGAGAAACTTAAAGCATGTATAGAAAATCTCAATTTGGGACAATAATGTGTCATCTTAGATGTGAAGAATCAGAGAAGCTCCAACAAATTTTAAGTTCCCAGCCTACAAGTCTAAGGTCTGCATAGGAACAAAGGTTAAACAGGAAAGTTAGCTTAGGGACTGATAACATTTAATCATCCATGGAATGTCTCAGGACTTGAAGTAGCCTGCAAATATCTAATCTAGGTGGTAGTCAAAGAAAAGGCTTGGCAAACAGCTGGCTAAGAAGATAGATGAAGTCTAAAAACCCACCAAAAGATGACTTAATCAGAATTGTATCAATACTATAAAAACCTCAATTAATGTATAACCTTGTGATTTTGGTTCCTTAAAAACCCAGCTTGCCAAGGGGCGGGACCTCCTCTGGCACCTGTCACAGCTGTGTGCCTGCCAGACCAATGTCCTTGTCGCATGACTTGTAATTTTCTGATTTTTAATTGCTTTTTTATTATGAATAAAGTCTCATTTTTATCCATATATCCCCTTGTTCAAACTCCCTTCCCCCTCCCCTCTCCCAGTCACTCTCTTCTCTCCATCTCCTTAACTCTTCCCTAGCAAGGGCAGGAGGTCCTAAGGTCTCAAGATGGCTTAGTTGAGCATCTACTCCAGGTAGATCTGCTTTCCTCACCCTAACATCTACAATGATCAGGTGTTCCTATGAAAGGAATGGGTTCTAAGGTGCCGGTCCAAGGTGTTTCAGATCCTAAGTGGTTGTGGTCTGCAGTTTAGGAATGCTTCCCGTTTTGTTTAAAGACCAGTAATGAGTGAGTACATCCCCTGATTATCTTTATGGGTTTCTGATACCTTGCTCAGGAGGATGTTCTTCAAATCCATCCATTTGCCTGCAATTTTAGGATATAATTTTTTTTAAATGCTGAGTAGTACTCAATTTGTAGATGTAACACAGTTTGTTAATCCATTCTTCATTTGCAGGAAATTTAGGTTGTTTCTAGGTTCTTGTTATTACAAATAATGCTGCTATAATAATAGCTGAGCTAATGCTTTTGGAGTGTAAATGTTTAACTTTATGGCATATGCTAAGTAGTGGTATTGCTCTATCCTTGGGGAGATTGATTCCCAATTTTTGAATTCTTTGAGTTAATCTTATATCCTCCTACATTGTTGAAGGTGTTTATCAGCTGTAGAAGTTCCCTGGAAGAATTTTGTGAATCACTTATGTATACAATCATATCATCTGCAAATAGAGTTAGTTTCATTTCTTCTTTTCCAAATTGTATCCCCTTAATCTCCTTCGTTCTCTTATTGCTTTAGCTAAAACTTCAAGAACTACATTAAATAGATAAGGGATAAAAGGAAAGGCTTTTCTAGTTCCTGATTTTCGTGGAATTGCTTTGAGTATTTCTCCATGTAGTTTGAGGTTGGCTGTCATATTCTTGTAAACCTTTTTTTTTTTTTAGGTTTTTAAAATACATTTCTTTTTTTTCTTTTTATATTTTTATTATGAATAAAGTCATAAGTTTTATCCATCAATACCATTGTTCAAGCTCATTTCCCCCTCCGACCCCTTCAAATTGCCTTTTTTATATTGAGATATTTTCCTGGTATTTCCTCATCTCTCCAGAACTTATATCATAAAGGAGTGTGGAATTTTGTGAAAGGCTTTTTCAGCATCTAAGTATATGATCATGCAGTTGTTTTCCTTCAGTTTGTTTATATGATGGATGACATTTATGATTTTTCATATGTTTAACCATCCCTGCATTTCAGGGGTGAAGCCTACTTAATCAGAGTGGGTGATTTTTTTATATATTGTTGTACACGGTTTGCCAAAATATTGTTGAGAATTTTAGCATCAATATTCATGAGGAAAATTGGTCTGTATTTCTCCTTCTTTGTTATATCTTTGAATGGATTGGGTATTAGGGTAATAGTGGTCTCATAAAAGGAATTTGGCAATATTCCTTCAGTTTGTACTATGTGAAATAGTTTGAGAAGTAATGGTAGTAATTCTTCTTTGAATGTCTGGTAGAATTCTGCACTGAAATCATCTGGACCTGGGTCTTTATTTGGGGGAGGCTTTTAATGACAGCTTCAATATCCTTTAGGGATATATGTCTGGTCTGGCAATTAATCTGGTCTTCATTTAATTTTGCTAAATGGTACCTGTCTAAAAAGCTATCCATTTCTTCTAGGTTTTCCATTTTTGTGGAATATAGATTTTCAAAGTATGACCTGATAATTCTTCAGATTTACTGGGGGTCTGTTGTTATGTCCCCCTTTTCATTTTTGATTTTGTTGATTTGGATACTCTCTGCTTTTTGGTTAGTTTGCATAAGGCTTTATCTATCTTGTTGAGTTTCTCAAAGAACCCACTCTTTGATTCATTGATTCTTTGTATTGTTCTTTTTGTTTCAATGTTATTGATTTCAGCTCTAAGTTTGTTTATTTCATGCCATCTACACCTTTTAGGTGAGTTTGCTTCTAATTGTTCTAAGGCTTTCAGCTGTGCTGTTAGTTGTCTAGTGTGGGATTGCTCTAGGCTTTTCATATACACATCTAGTGCTATGAATTTTCCTGTTCAGAATGCTTTCATTGTGTCCCACAAGTTTGGGTAAGTTATGGATTCATTTTCATTAAATTACAGGAAGACTTTGATTTCTTTCTTAATTTCTTCCTTGACCCAGAGGAGGTTGAGTGATGTTTAGTTTCCATGAGTTTGAAGAATTTCTGTGATTTTTGATGTTGTTGAACTTATTTCAATTTTTTGTGTTGATATTTGCTTTATGACCAATTATGTGATCAGTGTTAGAGAAAGTTCCATGAGGAGATGAGAAATATGTGTATTTCTTTGCATTTGGGTAGAAACTTCTATAAATATATATTAAATCTATTTACATCATAACCTCTGTTTGACTCTTAACTTCTCTGTTGAGTCTCTGTCTGGTTGACCTATTGAGGTTTGAAAGTGGGGTATTGAAGTCTCCCACTATTAGGGTGTGAGAATTGATGTGAGATTTGAGATTTAGCAGTGTTTCTTTTACATAGGTAGGTGCCCGTATATTAGGGGCATAAATATTCAGGATTGAAATATCCTCTTGACCAATTGTTCCTGTGATGAATAAGTAATGTCCATCTTGGTCCCCTTTAATTGCTTTTAGCTTAAAGTCTACTTTGTTAGATATTAGAATGGCAACTCTAGCTTGTCTCTTAGGGCTATTTGATTGAAAAATCTTTTTCCAACCCTTTACTCTGAGTCTGTATCTGTCTTTGTGGTTGAGGTGTGTTTCTTGTATGCAGCAGAAGGATGGCTTCTGGTTTTGTATCCATTTTATTAGTGTGTGTCCTTTTATAGATGAATTGAGTACAATGATATGAAGGGATATTAATTAACATTGATTTATATTTCCTGCTATTTTTGGTGGTAGCTTGTATATATATATCCTTTCTTTGAGCTTTTCTTCTGTGGGTTTATCGATTGTGGTTTCATGTGTGTTTCTGGGATCTTTAAGTTGGAGTTTTCCCTCTAATGCTTTCTGAAGTGCTGGATTTGTAGATATATAATGTTTAAGTCTGACCTGTCCTCAAGGGCAAGGCAAAGCGGAAAGAGCTCACTGCACACTCAAGGAGTGCCTTATTAAACAGAAAGGGGGAATAGGCCATGGCCATACACCAAAGGAAAGACTTTCCCTAGCTCTATTCACTCTTATTTTTTTTTAAATTTGGATGCTTATGGGGCTGCGGCAGCAGACTGGCACACCAATCCAGACACTATGCAGAAAGGACTGGTGAAATGGAAAGACATCCTCACAGTCCGCTGGTGCGGCCGGACCCTGTTTTAACATGGGCGAGAGGGTCTGCATTTTCCCCCAGGATAGAAATGATCCAGTTTGGGTACCGGAGCGTCTGACCAGGAAGATTCGGAAAAGGTAAATGAGGCCGGGGAGCAAGCAGATGATGCAGAAGCTCCTGTTGCTGGCCCTGATGGTGCAGATAAGTGCTTGCCATAATCGCAGCCATTTCATTGGCTGCCATAGGAGCCATGAGCTATATCGTGCAGACTGTGCAGACTTTGAATGCGGTCTTGGCTAATGTAGTACAGGCTCTAGACATACAAATGAATCTTATTGCCCAGTTAAAAAAGGGCTTGATGGTTATTAATCAAAGGATTGACCTGGTCCAAGAGTAGATTGATAGTCTTTGACAGCTGGCCTAGCTTGGCTGTGAATGGAAGTTTCCAGAATTATGTGGGACTAGTGTACAATGTCAGAACTTTATTCATGCTGCAAATCTGTCTAAACAGTTGTCGAGTTATCATTTAGGAAACTGGATTGGTGAATTCAGAAACTTGATGGCCCAGCTGAGAGTGACCATGGTGATCGTGAATTCTACTGGAGTGGATGCCAGACCTGACAGAAGGACTGGCATCCTGGTTCTCCACCGCTGTGGATCCCCAGAAAGAGTGGGTGGGAATGGGAGCTCTGGCGAGCCTTATGGTGCTGATATTCCTAGTTTGCCTGTGGTGCATTTGCCATGTTAGGTTCCTTCAGTGTCACAATGCAGCCATGGTTGTCCAAGCATTTTCAGCCATTGGAGTCGGTCAGTCCCCCTAACTTTGTTTGGCCTCCTTAAAGGAGAAGCCTTAAGAATGTTTTGCAGGATGCGAGGCTTAGCACTGCACATGAGTACTCTGGCTTATGGGAACTCATGAGTAGTATGTCTGGTTGCATGCAGGTTGACACCCAACTGCCTGCCTCTGTGAAAAGGGTATCGGACGGGTCAGGGATTGTCTGGGTGGATGACACCCGGAGCTACACCTGTACATGTTCCTTTTGCACTTCAGAGACTAGACCTCTGCTTCTGCCTGCTTTTTTTTTTTTAATAAAGAAGGGGGATCTGTAGGGAGCTGCGTTGTACCGTGCCCTAAAGGTGGCCTGGTTTCCGCCTTCCACCTTTCTCGATGGTGAGTGCTCTCGGGAGTAAACAACTCCTTATTGGCTGTAGGCGAGGATGTTGGCTTGCTTCCCGCACCTCGGGACCTATGGGCAATGTCCACGTGGCTTACCAGGATTGGAGGCCCAGAGGGTATTTAGCCACAAGTGGACTTCCCCCCCGGGATCGTTCGTCGTTCTTCATACATCTGAGAGTGAGAGTGAGAGTGAGAGTGAGTGAGTAAGAGACAAGAAGATAATTAAAGGCCCGTATAAACTGCAGAGAGAAAAAAAAAGAAGCTGAGATCAGAACCTTGGGTTTGACCTTGGCCTCAGAGAGAGATTCTCCAGATGAGCAGCACAGTAGCTAGAATCTGCTAACATCTGGACACAGGTGTGAGTTTCAAAGGTGTCAGTCTGTCTCTGACTTGTAATTTCAAATAAATCTTGCTTTAACATTTCACAGAGTTTGTGTCTCTCGTGATATTTTGGGGGGCGTCACGACCAGGGCACAACAAGATGCATGTAAATAAAAATTTTCTTGTTCTAGAAAGTTCAGAAGTTGGAAGGTAGAAGAAAGTGTTAAAAATCTAAAAATGTGTAGGAGCAATAAAGTGCAAAATCTTAAAAATGCTCATCCCAATTTAGATATCAAGATATATTAAAGATCCGTTTACTTTTATTTTAGATCCTTTATAAAAGAAAACAAGACTGTCAAGAAATTTTTTGTTTCGTGAAACATTATACTTAATAGTAGTGTTTGAAATTGTATTGCCAAATCTAATTGCCACCAATGTATTTTTCACCTATGCTGTATAGTAAACAAATGTTCCCCATCCACACCCCATGAAGAGCAAATCATTGCATGGCAAGTGGCAGTCCAATTACATAGAATCTTTAAAAAAAAAAAAAAAAACTGCATCAACAATCTAGAGAGGAAATTGAGCCTGGGCCCATTATGTTGTCACATACTTCTAGTTTAGTGCTTTTTAGTGACCACTCAATGATTGTAAACTACTTTTGGAAAAGTACTCTTATTGTCTTTATGTATTCTCTGTTTCAATTGTGCATTGGATTTAGCTTTTTGAGATTAAAAGTAGTTTCTTTCATCTTTTTGTCATGGCTTCCTAAGTAGAGAAGAAATTGAAGAAGACAGCTTTAATAACTTTACATAGAGTAAGAAAATAAGGCACAGGCAGAATATAAAAAAGTAATCTAAAATTCAGCACTTTAAGTGCCTAGAGCTTCAAAATGACAAAGGTGTTATAGCTTAATAACATCTTTTTGGAATCACATTTGCAGTTAAAAAATGAGAGAAGAAATGCAACTTGTGATTTGTGGTACAGTATATAGCCCTTCTGAGGATAATCTTCTGCCTGTTCATTATTACAAAAAGTCTGCTATAAGAAAGCCCATGTTTAAAATATACTGTGTAGATTATTGCCATCTTAATTTACTGTTAGTGAGGTTAGTAATTAAACCAGTTGTGTTTGGTAAAAATCTGCTTTTGTAACCTTTTGGTGTATTCAAACCTAAATGTTAGAAAAGATTTAACAAAAGAGAAAAAAACTCTTTAGTTTTAGTGTAAAAAATCTGTAACAGAAACCTCCAAAGTATGGTATTTGTGCTTATCTTTCCTAGTTTTTTAAGAAGTCATTTGAAAACAAGTGCTAGTGTTCAAAGTAAGAATTTTCATATATTCATGTCTTTAGTCCCATAAACACAGTAAACACTTGAATATAGTATTTGAAAATTAATATATTACAGTCTTCATAGATTGGCCTGATTGACTGCATTACTGTTTACTTTTACTCTATTAATGTTTTCATGACTGTAGCCATGAACAGAAAATAATGAGAAGTATTCATAAAAATACACATAAACCAATAGAATACTTATGAAAAAGATATTAAAAGAACCCTAGTACATAAAGTAATCACATTACAAAGAATTCTATCTGGCTATGTCTATGCTATTGAACATGGGTGTAACTATGTTTTTCTATATACTTAGAGGATGTATTAACAAATCAAAACCAAGACATCAGGTAAATAGTTCTTTTGAAGATGCAAACTGAAAAATCAGCACTTACTGTATCAGAACAGAGATTTAAAAAAAGTCCTCTGAATAAAAAAAAATACAAATCACAAATTTAATTATAAATCATTTTATAAGACTTGTTTTCTTTAAGAGCGTAGCCATAGGGAGTTTAATTACATGCCAGTAAGTAAATGAGCAGCATGAATGGGCATTTTTGTAAATGAGGAGATTATAAGAGTGTGTATGAATCTGTGAGTTCTGATCTAAAAACTGAGTTTGTTGGGGTGCATGATGTAAAATCATCAAATAATAAATATATAAAGAAAACAAGTTAAGGAACAAAAAACCCAACAAGTCATTTTATAATAAATAAATGAATAAACAAAAATGACTCTAGTATTGTGAATGAGACTCAGAGCCAAATATCAAGGGAAGGCTGAAATATCAGAGAGAGGAAGCACTACAGTCAATTCTCACCCAGCTGTCTTTCAACTTCCTCAGCCTCACTCCTGGTTGCTTCTGCCAGTTGCTTCTGCCAGTTGCTTCTGCCAGTTGCTTCTGCCAGTAGCTTCTCCTAGTTGCTTCTGTCTCTGCCTGGATTCTGTGAGCCCTTATATACCCTATCCCCTCCAGATTAGGATTAAAGGCGTGTGGCCTTGAACTCACAGAAACAGAAGAAATTCCATCTCTGGAGTTGAGATCAAGGGTATTGGTTGCCACTCTTGACTTTCCCTGTCCTGGGACCAAAGGTGTGTGACTGACTCAACTATTTATCTTTGTATTCAACGTTTAAGAATTTTCTGAGCTGTCTGCCTAGGATTTGATTGTGTGCTCTCTCCCCAATATTCAGGTCTTATTCAATATGTAATATATATCCACAAATGCCTTTCTTTTTATTCTTCTGTTTAGTTTAATTAATTTAAATGATATATTTATTGGTTATTACCAATACCTATTGTTTTATATATATAATATATTGCTATCAAGAAAAATGTTACCATTACTTAAATATATGCTAACAAATTAGATATTTCAATTCTGTAAATAGTGTCATAACTTTAATATATGCTATCATTAGGAATTACCATTCTCCCAGCTGAATAGCTGGCAATGGGACACAACCCATGACCATCAATCTTATAGCAGTTCTAGGTGTAAAATGACAAGCAGGAGCCCTGTGAGCAAGTCTGCCCATCATTACCCCTCACTAGACCCTGTAGCATATAAGCCTCAGTCATTTTTCTACTTCCCTAATTTCAGCCGCTTTCTGAGGCACAGGTTCTATAAGCATCATCACAAGAAGTGCATCCTCTTTTCCCCCTGCCAGTCAGCCCAGCCTGTGGGCTTTGGCAACAGAGCAAAACCTATTACCTCCAGATTCTTTCACAGCTTCAGGTACAAGCCATCAGGCAGAAGCACTGTGGGCAAGCCTGTTTACCACTACCTCTCAATGGACCGTGTAGCTTATAAACCTCACTTAATCTTTCAGACTCATCTATCCACTAATGACCTCAACTGTTCCTTGATACACAGACACCACTGGCTCCAATTTCATCAAGAACTCTAATTGTGTTAAGATCACCAAGAAAAGATTCCTGAAATGAAGACAATGTTTGCACTGACTAGAGGAAGAAATGCAAGTTCAAAAAAATACTCAAAAACCCAAGAAAAATATGTACTGCCAGAACCTAGTGTATCTACAATAGCAAGATGTGAATATTCCAATAAAGAAGAAAATGCCTTTAAAAATAACTGTGTAAAGATAAAAAAAGGCTTTAAAAAGAAAATAAAAAAATCTCTTTTAATGTTATAGAGAATTTGACAAACAAATCATTGGAAAATATCAATAAATGACTTAGAGAAAATGAAGAAAAAAATCAAACAGTTGAAGAAAATAGTTCAAGACTTAAAAATTAAAATAGAAGCTTAAAGAAGATACACATCAAAGTAATACTGGAAATGGAAAATCTGAGTATATATTTGAGAACTTTAGGTTCAATCATAACCAAGATAATGTAAGAGATGACATGGAGGATATGATAGAGGAGATAGATTCTTCAGTCAAAAAAAACACTAAAGTCAAAAAATCATATCACAAAACATCCAGAAAATCTGACACACCATGTAAAGATCAAAATATGAATAATAGGAATACAGAAAAGAGATTATCAGCCCAAAGGCACATCAATATATTCAACAAACTAATACAAGAAAGCTTTGTCCATTTAAAGAAAATATCTATGAAGATACAAGAAGCTAACACTATACCAAATAGATGATATCACCCCAAAACATATGCTTGCCACATAATAATCAAAATACTAAACATACAGAGTAAAGATTAAGTGATACAAAATAATAAGGCCAAATAATTTTAAATGGCAGACTCATTAGAATAATATCCAATATCTCAATGGGACTATGAAGGCCAGAAGGTCCTAGACAGATATTATGCAAACAATAAGAGACCATGGATGCAAACCAAGATAACAATACCCAGAAAATCTCTTACCATCATAGAGTAGCAAAAAAAATTCCATGACAAAACCAGATTTAAGTACTACTTGTCCCTAAATCATACCCTAAGAAAAACATTAGAAGGAAAACTCCAACCTATGAAAGTTAGACCCACCCAAAAAATAACAAGCTATAGAAAATCCATAGCAGAGAATTCCAAAAAGAAACACACAAACACACACATACACTCTCACTGTCCCAAACAAAACAAAACAGAATTTGACAATTATGTGTTATTAATATTTATTAATATCAATGTACTCAATTTTCTTATTAAACACACACAGGTTAAGGCAAATGGATTTAACAGATATATACAGAAAATTCCACTGAAATGTAAAAGAATAATCTTTTTCTGAGCACCTCAGGGAACCTTCTCTAAAAGTTAAAGCATAATTAGTCATTAATTAAATATGGATAAACACAAAAATTTTAAATAACTCCTTGTATTTTAGTTTGTCAACATGGTTTAAGTTAAAAAAAAAAAAAACACAAACTACAGAAACCCTTCAAATGCATTGCAACTGAAATAATATTAACAGAGCCACCTCTGAGTAATGGAAGAAATGAAGATAAAAGTTGAAGGCTTTCTAGAATTCATTGAAAATGATTCCACAGAATGCAAAAACTTATAGGACATAATGAAAGTGGTATAAAGAAAAAAGTTTATAGCACTATGTGTATACATAAAGAATTTAGAGAAAAGACAATTAACATCACACCTGAAAGCTCTAGAACAAAAAGAAGTAAACTCACACAGAAGAACAAGGAGGCAGACAATAACCAAACACAGGTCTGAAATCAATAAAACTGAAACGAAAAACAATTCACAAATAATTAATGAAACAAAAAGTTGATTCTTTGGGAAAATCAAGATGAGAAAACACTTATCTAGACTATCCAAAAGAGAGATAATAACCAAATTAACAAATTCATCAATGAAAAGGGGGACATAACATCATACAGCAAAGAAATCCAGAGAAACATTAGGTGATACCTCAATGTCATACTTTAAAAACCTATAATTTAAAAAATCAGAAAACCTAAAAGAAATGGATAGATTTCTGGATATATACCACTTACTAAAAGCAAATCAAAAAAGATAAATTACTTATGTATACCTATAACCTTTATGGATATAGAAGTAGTTATTAAGTGCCCAAAGCCCTAAATAACTCAATTAAAAAATGGTGTGTAGAACTAAAAAAGGGAATTCTCAGCAGAAGAATTACAAATAACTGAAAGGCACATGAAAAAGTGCTCAACATCTTTAGCCATCAGAGAAATGCAAATCAAAAAATCTTGGAGATACCACTTTACACCTTAAACACAGATTAAAAACACAGATGACAGCCTTCGCTGGGGAGGATGTGGAGAAAGGGGTAAACTCCTCCATTGTTGATGGGAGTGTAAACTTGTTCAGCCACTCTGGAATGCAATATGATGGTTTCTCAGAAAACTGGGCATCAATCTCCCTAAGGATCCAGCAATACCACTATTGGGCATACACCCTAAAGATGCACCCCAAAAGTATTAGCACAACTATGATCGTAGCAGCATTATTTGTAATAGCAAGAACTTGGAAAAACCTAGATGCCCCTCAACTGAAGAATAGATTAAAAACTGTGGTACATTTACACAATGGAGTACTACTCAGCAGTAAAAATTAAGAATAATAATATTCTAAAAATCGAAGGCAAATGGATCAATTTGGGGAATATCCTACTGAGTGAGGTCTCACAAACCCAGAAAGATAATAAGGGGATGTAATCACTCATTAGTGGACTTTAAACAAGAAGCAAAGCACACCCAAACTGTAAACCACAACCACTGAATAGCTTGGGATCTGAAGCACCTTGGGCTGGCACCTTGGAGTCCACTCCCTCCAGAAGAACACCTGACCAAGTCTTTATATTGAGATGAGGAAATCGGACTTGCCTGGAGTGGGTGCTGAACTAAGCCACATTGGTACTTCCTGCCCTTTCTGGGGATGAGAAGGGAAGAAGAGAAAGTGATGGGGCAGGATCAGGAGGGGGAAGGGAGTTTGAACAAGGGGATATATGGATAAAAAATGAGGCATTATTTTAAAAAATATTTATTATTTTTCTGTTTTTTTCAAAATTACACATATATATATATACAAAATATTAGCAACAAAAAAATCTCCCAGCAAAAAAAAAAAAAAGCCCAAGGCCAGAATATTTTAGTACAGAATTCTACCAGAATTTAAGAACACATACCAATACTCCTTATCTTATTTCAGACAATGAAAACAGAAGAAAAATTAGTAAACTTTTTGTGATGCTACAGTTACACTGAAATCAAAACAAAGCAAAGACCCTACAAAACAATTTACAGACCAATCTTCCTCATGAATATTGAAGTAAAAATACTCACCAATGTACTGGCAAATTTAATCCAAGAATCTATCAAGTAAATCATCCACCATGATCAATTAGGATTTATCCCAGAGATGCAGGGATAGTTCAACTTAAAAAATCTTTCAATATCAGATAGCAAATAAACAACCTGAAAGAAAAAACTTCATAATTGTCTCATTAGAAGCTGAAAAACCTTTGACAAAAATCTAACACCCCTTTATGATAAAGTCTTGAAATGATCAGAAATACAATATATATATATAAACATAATAAAAGTAATAAGGAGCAAGCCAATAGCTAACATCTAACTAAATGGAGAGAAACTCAAAGCAATCACACTAAAACCAGGAATAAGTTAAGGTTGTTTACTCTCTTGATATCTATTCAATATTGTTGAAATTCTAGCTAGGGCAATAATACAACAAAATAATATCAAAGGACTAAAAATTGGAAAGGAAGAAGTCAAACTTTGGCTAGTTGCATATGATATGATAGTATACATAAGAGACCCCCCAAATTCTACCTGGAATCTTCTACAGATTATAAACACTTTCAGAAATGTGGCAGGATACAAGAAGAACTAAAAAAAAAAAACAACAACCTTCTAATATACAAATGATAAATGGTCTGAAAAAAATCACAAAATCATCACCGTTTGCAATAGGGACAAATAACATCAAATATTTGGGGGTAACTCTAACCATACAAGTGATCTTATGACAAAAAATTTAAGTCATAGAAGAAATAATTTGAAGAAGATATCAGAAAATGGAAACTTTCCCCATGCTCTTGGGTAGGTAAGATCAACATTGTAAAATCTTCAATTTTACCAAAAGTAATCTACAAAAGATTCAATACAACCCTATCAAAATCCCAACATAATTCTTAAGAGAACTCAAAAAAAAATAACAATATTCAACTTCATTTGGAAAAACAATAATTTATATATGTTTGAATTAATCAACAATATCATAAACAATAATTTATATATATAAGCCTATCTCATCTATACTTCTTTGCCAGTTTGTTAATAATATATGTGAAGAGCAATAATGTAACATATTTATTGAAGTAGCAATGTTTATGTTTGGTATAAATGTTTTTATTATTTCTCAATCTTTAAATATATTTTAAAAATAGTGTTTGTGTTAATGCTATTGAGCATGACTTTAGAGTTCTGGAAATAAAAAAAAACACAGGGCTTAAACATCTTACTTTATTTTGAATTAGGTGTGCTTTAAGATTTTTCTGACACATACAGATAAATAGAAAACAAAATAGGAAATATAATAATTTAGATAATAAATTTATTAAATAATAATAAATAAAATAGATAAATAGAAGAAGAAAATCCAAAATATACATCACAATTATATTTTTTCACTTATTAGTATTATAATATCTATAGTGCATAAGTTTATTAATAAAAAAGACTAGGAGACAGTATCTTGGAGATGAAGATGCTTTATCAAAAAGATTTGTTTAGAAACATGTGACTTAAATGTAATGATTTAAAGAGAACCAATAAGATAGTCACAGGATTAATAAAACAATGTGTTGAAATGAGTGTTGAAAAGAGGTGATATCAAATATCTTTATTAAATATTATTATCACTCTCATTGTAAAAACACTCAGAACAAATGAGCACCAACTTCCTACTATAAGTTATTAAGCTGGTAACTGCTATCCTGAATAACAAATATGGTATGTGGTCACTTATAAGTGTATATTAGGAGTTAAGTAAATGATAATCAAGCTATAATGAAAAGACCTAGAGAGGTTAGGTAAAGAGGAGGGCTCTAAGGTGGATGCATGGATATCCCTTGGAAAAAGAATTAAAATAAATTTTGTACATGGATGTGGGGTGAGTGGAAACAGGAGCAGGAAAAAAGGTGGGAAGGAATAAATGGAGAGACTGTAAGGAGCAATAGCAAGAATTGGGGGAAATTTTGAGGGGTGGTGTGGAAACAATGTAGAGAAAAGTTCCAGGCTTCTATGACAGTGATCCTAATGACTACTCATAGTAATGTAGGATATGAAGTCTGAGCAAGGCAATTCTTATAGCCAGGCAAGGTTCCCAGAGGAAAGACTTAGTTGCATTCTATTGAGTTATTATTCAAGAGAATCCTAGGGAAATCCTCCATCAAATAAATAGTCTGATATTAGTACAATGGATTGCTCTCTGCATACTGAAGCAGGGTTCTTTGCCTAGAATAGCATCTACTCATCTCATTGAACATGGAGCTAACAAGCAGCATGAAGCCTGCATTGAGCCTTCACCCATACATTGTAGTTTTTGATGCAGGAAGGTACTCTGCTGGTTATAGGAAAAGAAACACAAACACAAACACCTTACAATGTTCTGACCCATAATCTGTCCTGCTTAAAGAATATGCTGAGTCAATAGTGGCACAAAATTGTGGGAGTAGCTAGCCAATTTCTGGTTTAACTTGAGGCCCATGTCATACACTGTCTGGATGAGCAGAAAATGGATACTGGAAACCAATGGACCTAGGGTAGAAACAAATATGACTGACTAAAATGTCAACAAAATGATTACAAATGATTTTTTGTTCTCTGCTATACTCCTAGATCAGAGGCTTTTCTCGCTGTTATCAAAGACGCTACCTTTGACCATAGATGGGAGCAGTTCTACAGACATACAGCCAGACATTGTGCAGATAGAGAGTCTCAGTTGTAGATTTCAATCATGCCACTCCCCTTAGAAGTCTGAAAACTCTACAGAAGAGGAGAAAATATTCTAGGAGTCAGAGTTAATGGCTGAAATCAGAATAACACAGCCTACTGAATCAACTAAGCAGAGCTCATAAAGGCTCACAGAGACTGACTGGGCTCCATGGGCCTGCATGAATCTGCTCCAGGTCTTCTGCATGTATGTTATAGATGCAAGTATAATTTTTTTGTAATAACATCTTATACCTGACAAAATAGCTAAGAACAAAAACACAGATGACAGCCTATACTGGAGAAGGTGTTGAGCAAGGGGAACACTCCTTCATTGCTGGTAGAAGCATAAACTTATACAACCACTTTAGAAAGCAGAATGTTGGTTCCTTAGAAAACTGGGACTCCATCTCCTCAATGGCCAGCAATACCACATTTGGCGTATATTCAAAGGACACACATTCTTATCCCAAGGTCATTAGGTTACTTATGTTTATAGCAGTATTATTTGTAATAGTCAGAAATTGGAAACAACCTAGATGTCCCTCAACTGAAGAATGAATTAACAAATTGTAGTACATTTACAAAATGGATTACTAAGAACTTTTTAAAAATCACATCCAAAAATTTACAGACAAATAAACAGATTTAGAGGTTATCATCCTGAGTGAGGTAACATAGGCACAGAAAGATAGACATGGTATGTACTCACTCATAAGTGGATTTTTGACATAAAGGAAAAAAATAGCCAGGGTGCAAACCACAACTCCTTAACAGTTTGGTAACAGAAGTAATTTAAGAGAGACATTCATGGATCCCCCTGCGAAGGGGAAATAAAAATCTCCTGAGTAAATTGAGATCATTACAGGGAATGAGCAAGAAGAGGTAGGAACAAATCATGAGAGAAGGAGAGGAGCAACAAAGTGACAGAAAAAAAATGAGTATCTTGATAGAAGAAGCCACTATGGAGTTAAAAAGAAACCTGGTGCTAAGGAAATCTCTAGGAACCCAGAAGATGGCCCTGGCTAGGACTCCAAGTAATAGTAGACAGGATGCCTAAAAAGGAATTTCCCTATAATGAAATGAAGGAGCTCCTTAATTGTCATTATACAACCTTCATCCAGCAAAGGAGAAGGGCCGAAGCAAAGATCCATACCTAAGCATCAGGTCAAGCTCCTTCCTGGTACAGCTGAAGAGCAAGAAAGAGAAGATAAATATATATGAGCAAAGGGATCACTAACCCTAGCTATTTGTAGCTCACTGACTCTGACTCTGAAATAATTGTGGAGGAATCTTCATGAAAAGGAACTAAAACCTCCAAAAATAGACAACAAACAAATGGTATGGACAGTTTGTGGAACCTCTTGCAGTAAGATCAGAGTATGTTCCTGGTGCATAAACTGGCATCTTGGAGCCCATTCCTCACAGAGGAGCACCTAACTTAGCTTGCATAATAAGATGAGAGACTCAGGATATACCTCAACTGGGTATGCCAAACTGAACAGACCCACTTTGGAATTCCTTGGCCTCCTTGGGAAATGGATGAAGAGATAAAGTGGGGGGAGGCTGAGGTAGAACTGGTAGGGACTGAGAGGAGAAAAGGAAGGGGAAGCAGTGATATATATTGAAAATTTTATTTAAATAATTAAAAATAAACTAAAAAAAAAAAAAGAAAGAATCTTAACATTGGCAATGGGTACATCTTTGACTCTGTTGCATCTTCTTGGGATACTTTCTCCTATTGGGTATTCTTGTCCATACTGGATAGGAGAGCTTTTGCCTTATTTTATCTTGTTTTGGACTGTTTGTTGTATCTTGAATATCTGCTCTTTTCTGAAGGGAAATGGAGGGACAGTGAATCTGAGGGAGAGAGGCTGTGTGGGATGGGGCTATTAGGAGGGAAGGGAGGGTAAACTCTTGCCAGGAAATACTGTATGAGATAATGTTTTATTTTCAACTGAAAAGCCACTGAGTTCTCTATAAGTGTGGTCTGATACTACAACTCAGGAAAAAAATATAGTATCACTTGTTCTTCTAGGATTTAAGAGAAAAAGTGTTTTTCATTGAAGAAGGGGTAAACAGACACTCATATTTGTTTTCTTATGTTGAAAATTGTTTCTACTTTTTATGTAATATAATCTATTACTATTCATCCCCTCTCTACTCCTCAAAGTTTCTCCTTGCCTACTCTCCCATAGAGATTGACCAACTTTCTGTCACTGATTGGAAAAAAAGCAGAATTTTAAGGAATAATAATAAAATAAAATAATAAGATGAAAGAAAAACTAACAGATTAGAACAAGACAAAATAGAGAGTAAAAAACAGCCAAAGGAAAGGCACAAGAAACAGATGTAGATACAGCATCTACTTATTCACACTTTCTTCAATTTCATAAAAATAATAAACTGAAAGCCATAATAATGTATATTAAAATGTCCTGTAAGATAAAAAGAGAGAAGAGGCTCAGGTACAGGCCACACCAGCCAGAACAACAAATGAACTGCTTTGCTTCCTAGATAAAATTCCCAAAGACCTGTTCCATACCTCATACCCCACCACACACCCCATTTTACCTCATTATCTGTAACTTGGCAAGTCTTTATCCAAACTCCTGTAGACTTCTCCTGGTCAGGCTCAGGCCAAACAAGTCAAAAAGGCATCTGTAGCATACACCAGATAGAAGAACAGAGAATCCTTTTTAAAATAAAGTTCAAGCTAGCTACCAAAAGTCTCAGCTCTCACCTTGAACAGAGTCTTTTTACTAGATCAGAAAGCATGTTGGCTGGAAGAATTTAGAAAGATAAACCAAGGAACAAAACATCCTTTTAAAAAATACAAAGTAGGAAATGAGCACCTATATCTACAATCATCTCAAATACAGGCTCCTAAATCAGAGTGTAAGAACACAACCAACATCAGGATGGTCAATATGGCTCCATCAGAAACCAGTTATCCTGTCATGGTAAGACCTGGATACTCCAATGTGGCTGAAGCACAGAAAATTATCATAAAACCAAAATTTATAAATATGATAGAACTACTCAAAGGGGAAATGAATATATTTCTTAGGAAATCAAGGAAAGGAAATAACAAACATTTGAAGAAAAATCAATAAATTAATAAGGCATATTAAGAAAGCAAAGAAAAATAAAATTCAGTTGAGAAAAATAAATAAAACAGCTCAAGACCTAAAATTAGAAGTAGTACCAATAAATAAAACACAACATGAGGAATTTTTGGAGAAGGAAAATGAACATGAAATACAGAAACAAGCATCACCAATGGAACTTAAGAAATGAAAGAATCTCAAGCACTGATAACACAATAGAAGAAATACATATGTGGATCAAAAATAATATGAAATCTAAAACCTTACTGGCACATTTATTATATTTTAATAATAGTGATTGTGTTAATAGTATGTTATTTTTATAAAAGGCAAAAAAGTTGAGGTCATTTTTTGACTTTCTATTCTATAAGATTCAGTGTATCTGGTTGTATGGTAAAGATTTTGGTATATTTGGAGTTGATCATTGTGCAGAGTGATGAACATTAATTTATTTGTAATATTTTACATGCCTGCATACAGTTGGACCAGCAATAATTGCTAAAGATTTTTTTTATTTTCCAGTATATGTTTCTGTTTCTTTATCAAATATAAATTTAATTTAATTGATTAACATGTCTGTTTTTATGCCATTATCACCTGATTTTCATTACTTGAGCACTGTAGTACAATTTGAAATCAGGCATGACTTTTATTGTTTTAGATACCCTGAGGTTTATGTTTTTATATGAAGATGAAAATTAAACTTTCAAGATCTGTGAAGAATTATTTTGATAGGTATTGCATTAAATACCTAGATTGCCTTTGGTAGAATGGCCATTTTATACAATATTAATCCTACAGATTGAGTTGGTTATCATATATTAAGCTATCTGATAACCATGTGATTTTTGAGTTGTTAAAATTTTGATTTTGACTGTTTAAAAAATGATACATACATACCCTATTGTGGTGGGAATGTCTGTCTGTATGCTGCAAATAAAGGAACTATTTTGGCTTGTGTCAGGTGCCATAGAAGAAGGTGGGAAGTAGAGGTTTAGGTATGAGGAGTGCTGAAAAAATCAGACTTGACCCAGCTGCCAAAGAAACATGTAATTGACCCAGGTGAGCCAGGCCTTGGCCACGTGGCCAGGTAGATTAATAAAAATGGTTTGAATTAAGATGAAAGATTTAGCTATCAATGTGCCTGAGACATAGGTCAAACAGGATGAAATTAATATAAACATCTAAGTCATTTTGGGGGGTGAAAATCAGTCACAGACAGGTCAAATCACTGGTTGGTACGGGAACAGAAACCTCATACAACACCCTATAGACTTTCTTCTAGGGTGAGTTTACCAAGAATTATGCTAAAAATAAGTTAACAGTGATACAATATTTTTCAACCTGGCTCCTGGTTGCATACAATTTTATAATTATATTTAGGAAGTAATTATGAGAATTTATTATTAAGTAATTTTAGTTTGCATTAAAACCAGTAATATAACAATGAAAAGGCACTATTATTGGACTTCAAAATATGCTTTAATTTTCATATACTATTTTGTTATAGATTTATACAATGTGGGTTTGAATTATACTGTTTTGAAGGTAATACTAGTCATTTCACAATTATATTTGACTCCCAAGCCTGATAGTGGAGAAGAAAAAAATATAATTTATACATTTATTTGTATTAGTTTATAACATAATTTAAACCTGAAAATTTAATTAGAAGTGATCTCAAAATGATTTAATTGAAACTGTGTTTTCTTGAAAAAATTCAGATTATTCCTAATTTTAGATGATATTTTCAAGTACATATTTCAAGTAAACACCCTCATGTGGTAATATAAATTATCATAAATAATATATCTGAGAGTTACATACACAATATATCATGGACACACAGGGAAAGTACATGGTTTATTTATGTAATTATTCATGAAATTCAACATCAGCTCCAGTAAAATAAAGGAGAAAGTTATTGCCACAGGTTATAAAGTGCACTGAAAGATCAGAAGGGTTTTTTTGTTGTTGTTGTTTTTTTAGTATGGAAGCTGATGTTATTTAAGAGCTGGAGGTGGTGTCTTTTCATCCATCTGTAGTTATAAACATTTTTCTATTGCTAATTCTAACAGCCTTTTTTGATATGAAGATTTATAATGCATACATGAAAGATTCTTAATCTTTGTTTTTAAACTTTGCTTTGTTTGAGGTATACCAACAACAATGATTTTATTTTATAATTTTATCTACCATTTGACAGTGAAACAGGAGAAAATATAGTGAAAGCTAAAGTTTCTTTATTACTAATTGATTCAACTGGAGCTTGTAACATGTAAAATAGAAGAAACAGCAGAATACATGTTTTATGATGAATTACTAATGGAACACATTTATTTATGTGTATTATTTGCATGAGTGGGTACAGTTACGCAATTTTTCTAAAGTAAAAATTTCAAGTATTCACTAGAATACACTTAGTTACTTCTTAAATTACTAAGTAAACCCAGAAGTTATTACTGCTACTTTATCTTTAATTATATACTAGGCAATTCATAATTGTATTCAGTTAATACAGAGGTACTTGAAATAATCAACTCTTGTAAAATTTATGAAGTGTTTCTGTCAAATATCTATACATGATTAGTGTCAGAACAAATTTATTGCTTTTATATATATTCAAAGATGTAAATATTTTATTATATTATATGCCATTTTGTCTTTGACAAATAAGATAAAATAGATTACAAATGTGATTGTATTTCTATTATATTATAAAGATTATTTCATTATTGAGTATATTACAGCTTGTCATGCATGTTTCCATTTATATTTAAACAGAATTAATAACATAGGGCTTAATCAATGAATGCTAAGTATTAATTAGGAGTACTGTGAAATTAGTTTAGAATAATGTTGAATTTATCTAACTTGCATTTTCTTCTTTGATTATTAGAGGAATCAGTTCAACAAAACAGTGACTATATTTGGACATTACTGGTTAAAAATTGTAATTTTGTCATGTTACTATCTTAAGGTTTATATAATTATATATAACAAAAGGTAACACACACACACATTTGAATTTCCTTCAAATTTAAAATTAAACTATATATTTTAAGATATATAGTTTAAATAGATATATTAAGAGACCTATTAACAGTAGAGACTGGGGAAGTACAACAGTGGAAAATATAGTTTCAATAGGGCATTTTACTTACAATTCAATAATATTCACAAATAGTCAAACACCTAAATTGCAAATTTTAAATCTTAAAAATCTATGAAACCAGCATAAATTTTAAAACTCATCAAATAGTTTCTCATAAGGATGATATAAAAGGGAGATTAAAGGTTTGATGTATATATCAGATATTTCACCCAGTCATATGAAAGCATATGATAATTCTGTGCCAAAATAAAGCCAAATGCTTTAGAAATTATTGATGTCTCCTTATGGTTCATAGGAGGATGATAACTTGTCTGTTATGATTTATTATAGCATACAATATAAGTTAATTCTTTAATCTATATAAAACCTTCCACTTTTAAGTCATTTTAAATGAAATAATATGAAATCAATTACATATTTATATGTGTGTTTATACTCACTGAAAAGCTTGTTTATTTGATTAAATTTAATGTATGTAATACACAATACATTTAGAGATTGAATATTGATATTTGGGAAAATAAAACTCTGACTGTATTGTGTGTGAATATGTTTCAAGATGGAAACAGACATGAATAGACACAGAGAGAATGGGTGACAGTCAATTCTGTCAGAGTATAAAACACATGGTTAAGTGAATATATTTCTACATATAGTAGTATATTATAATATTTAAAATATTTTGGTAACATTTAAAAGTTAAATCGTGAGAAAATATAAAATTTTAAAGACTAAAAATTAATCATAAAATTATTATTATTATTGTGCTGCTTTATAATAGAGACATAGAGATAATTCAACATATAGAATTCAGGAACAACAAAAGAATTTAGAGAAATAGGCAAATGAAGTCTTTATTACATTAGAAATGTAAAATCTACACTATTTTACAATAAAAGTTCTGAGGACCTTTGAATATATGTGACATGACTAAGCATAATAAATGCAATATATATCAAACCTATAGCAAATATTGTCAAGCAAATTAAAAGCAGAACAAAACACTTTTTACTAAAAGCAGGAACAATACAAAGATGCCTATATACCTTCAATATTTCCCATATTAGCTCCAGTAAAGAGACAAGTGATTGAGATGTAGGAGCTACAGTTATGAAATGAAGAAATCAAAATATTTCTTGCAGATAATAGAATCACACACACACACACACACATATATGTACATATACATATATAATATGTATCTTTTAAGCAGCGGATGTACTCACTCATTAGTGGACTCTAAACAAAAAAGCAAAAAGCCAAGCATGTCCAAGCTGCAAACCACAACCACTGAACAGCTTGGGATCTGATACACCTTGGACTGGCACCTTGTATCCCACTTTTTCTAGAGGAATACGTGACTCAGTCTTGATATTGTGGGGACAAAACTGGATCTGTCAGGAGTGGATGCTGAACTAAGCCATATTGGGACATTGGAACCTTGGGACCTCCTGCCTTTTCAGGGGAGGAATGGGCAGATGTGGAGAAGAAAGTGTGACTGGAGTGGGTGGGAGGGAGAAGGGACCTTGAACAAGGACATGCATGGATAGAAAATGTGACTTTATTCATAATAATAGAAAAGACACAAAAAGAAAAAAATAATGTGTATCTTTATGCATATGTATATTTATATATGCATAAAGAACTCTATAGAATTTAGTAGAAGAGTGATGAAGTTAACAAACATATTCAGCAAAGTAACACCATCCAAATTAACACAGAACAATCAGTATTCTTCATATATAAAACATGATAAATGAGTCAAAAAAGAAATCAGGAAAACAGTACATTTACAAAAACCTCAAAAATACCTATGAGTGCATACAGTCAAAATATAAATGAATGAATTATTTAACACAAAATAAATTAAGATAATAAAAATATTGATAATAGTATAAAATATAAGGACCTCTCCTAATTATATGCTGCTATGATTATTTTGAAAATGCCCATCCCCAAAAACCTCTATCAATTCAACATAATCAATTTGAAGTGGCAATGCAATTTTTCACAGATATTGAAAATTATAATCCTTTATTGAATATAAAATTAATAAATTAACAGAATGACCCAAACCATCTTTAACCATAAGAATACTGCCAAATGTATCACCATCTCAGATTATAAGTTATAATTCAGAGGTATAGTAATTCAAATAGCAAGACACCAACCTAAAGCCCCACAGTGGGATAGAATTGATTACTCACATAAAAAGCAATTTTACCAAATTCACCCAGTTTTTGATAACAAAACAAAAGTACACATTGGAGAGAAAACAAAATTTTTAACAAATGATATTGTTCCAATTTAGCTAGTTAAATGTAAAATAGTGAACTTACTCTTACTCTAAAAATTCAACAGCAAATTAATCAAAAACCACATTATAAGTTTAGGTACTCTAATTCTGATAAATGAAATGTCACAATATAATTGTACTCATTAATAACACATAAAAGTACTTTTAAAATCCAATGTCATTCACTCAGATGTTAAACCACCAAGTGATAAATGGAATACTATGAAAGTAAAAAGATTTTATACAGCAATGAACACTGTAATTTGAGTGAAATGGTGACAAAAATGTAAGATAATCTTTACCATTTACTTACCTGACAACATTAAAATACCAAACATACAAAATAATCTAAAACTTGACACACAGCTAAGAGGCCAAGCAGAGATTTCTACTCACCAAGCCCTATCCCAGAAACAAAACACAGCCTCTGGAAGCCACTTCCTGTGCAAACAAGAACAAACCTGACACACTAATAATGGAAAACTTCAATACCCCATCTTCACCCTTGTATAGGTCAACTAGACAGAAACTCATCAGAGAAATAAGGGATCTAACAAAAGTTATAACCTAAATGCATTTAATAGGTATATACCAAACCGTCCACCCAAACACAAAGAAATGTGTACATATTTCTCAGCACCACATAGAACTTTCTCTAAAATTGACCACATGCTAGGTCATAAAGCAAGTGTCAACAGATTAAAAAAAAAATGGGAATAACTCCGTGTACCATATCAGATCACCATGGTCTAAAGTTAAAGTTCAACAACATCAAAAATCACAGAAAGCCTACCAACAGATGGAAACTAAACATCATACAACTGAACCACCTCTGTATCAAGGAAGAAATTAAAAAAGAAACAAAAAAACTTCCTAGAATTTAATGAAATTGAATCCAAAACATATCCAATCTTATGGGACACAATGAAAGCAGTCTTAAGAGGAAAATTCATAGCAATAGATGCCTATGCGAATAACATAGAGAAATCTCAATCAAGAGATCTAAAAATACAGCTGAAAGCCCTAGACAATTAAACTAAAACTCACCAAGAAGGAGTAGAGAGCAGGAAGTAATCAAACTTAGAGCTGAAATCAATACAATAGAAACAAAGATCAATACAATAGAAACAAAGAGAACAATACAAAGAATCAATGAATCAAAGAGTTGGTTCTTTGAGAAAGTCATCAAGACAGATAAACTTTTATCCAAACTAATCAAAAAACAGAGAGAGACTATCCAAATTAACAAAACCAGAAATGAAAAGGGGGACATAACAACAGAACCCCAGGAAATGCAGAGAATTGTCAGGTCATACTTTGAAAATCTATACTCCACAAAAATGAAAAACAGAAGAAAGGGACAGCTTTTTGGACAGGTACCAATTACTAAAATTAAATCAAGATCAGATTAAAGTCCTAAACAGATATATAATCCCAAAGGAAATTGAAGCTGTCATTAAAAGTCTCCCATATAAAATAAAGTCTAAACCCAGGTGATTTCAGTGTGGAATTCTACCAGACATTCAAGGAAGAACAAATACCAATACTCCTCAAACTGTTACATACAGTAGAACCTGAAAGAATATTGCCAAACTCTGTTTATTTGACCACAATAAAACTAATACCCTAGCCACTCAAAGACACAACAAAGAAAGAGAGTTGCAGACCCATCTTTGTCATTAACATTGACACAAAAATTCTTAATAAAATTCTGGGAAACCAAAGCCAGTAACATATCAAAAAATCATCTACCACAATCAAGTAGTTTTCATCTCTGAGATGCAGGGATGATTTAACATATGAAAAACTGTAAATGTCATCCATCATATAAGCAAATTAAAAGAAAAAACACATGATCATCTCATTAGATGCACACAAAGCCTTTGACAAAATATAGCACTCCTTCCTGATAAAAGTCCTGGGAAAGTCAGTAATACAGGGAAAATAGCTAAATATAATAAAGATGATATACAGCACGCCAACAGCCAACAACAAACTAAATGGGGAAAATCCTCAAAGCAATCCCACTGAAATCAAGAATAAGACAAGTCTGTCTTCTCTCTCCTTATCTACGCAATATAGTTCTTGAAGTCTCAGCTAAAGCAATAGGAGAACAAAAGGTGATTAGGGGGATACAAATTGGAAAAAAAGAAGTGAAACTATCTCTATATGCTGATGATATGATTGTAAACATAAGTGACATGCAAAATTCTACCAGGGAACTCCTGCAGCTTATAAACACTTTCAGCAATGTAGCAGGGTACGTGATCACCTCAAAAGAATCAATAGCCCTCTTATACACTGAAGTTAAAATGGCTGAGAAAGAAATTAGAGAAACATCACCCTTTATAATAGCTGTAAATAGCATTAAATATCTTGGCATAACTCTAACCAAAAGAGTAGCAGGGGCATCATTGACAAAAACTTTAACTCAATGAAGAAAGAAATTAAAGAGATTATCAGAAAATGGAAAGATCTCCCATGTTCTTGGATAGGTAAGGTCAAAATAGTAAAAATGATAATTTTACCAAAAGCATTTTAAAGATTTAATACAATACTCATCAAAATCTGAACACAATTTTCACAGAACTTGAAAGAACAAGGTGCAACTTCATATGGAATAATAGGAAACTCACCAAAACATTCCTGCTCAATAAAAGAATTTCAAGAGGCATCACCATCCTTGACATCAAGCTGCACTATAGAGCTATAGTAATAAAAACAGCCTGGTACTGGCATAAAAACAGTCTTGTGAATCAATGGAATCTAATCAAAGACCCTGACATTTACCCACACATGTATGAACACCTGATCTTTGACAAAGAGGCCCAAAATATCCAATGGAAAAATATAATATCTTCAAATGGTATTGGCATAACTGGATTGTAGTATGTAGAAGAATGCAAATAGATCCAATCCTATAACACTGCAGAAATCTTAAATTTTAGTGGATCAAAGACCTCAACATAAACCCAGTGACATTGAAGTTGAAAGAAAAAGAAAGTGGAAAATACTCACTAATGCATTGGCACAGGTGACCACTTTCTAAATATAACACCAGTAGCACAGACACTAAGAACAGAAATCAATAAATGGAACCTCCTGGAACTGAGAAGTTTCTATAAGGCCAAGAACACTGTCAATAAGACAAAACTACAGCCTACTCAATGGGAAAAGATGTCCACAATTCTACAACTGACAGAGGACTCATTTGTAAAATGTATAGAGAATTCAAAAAACTAGAGCCCAACTCCCTAAATAACCCAATTAAAAAATGGGGTTCAGAACTAAAAGGGGAATTCTCAGCAGAACAAATAGCTGAAAGGCACTTGAAAAAGTGCTTGACATTTTCAGCCATCAGATAAAGGCAAATCAAAACAACTTTGAGATACCAACTTACACCTGTCAGAATGGCTAATATCAAAACTACAAAGGACAGCCTATGCTAGAGTGGATGCAGAGCAAGAGGAACATTCCTCCATTGTTGCTGGGATTGTAAACTTGTATAGCCAGTATGGAATGGTGTATGGTAGTTCCTCATAAAAATGGGAATCAATATCTCCAAGGACCCAGTAATACCATTATTAGGCATATACCCAAAGAACTCACATTAAAACTCCAAAGGCATTAGCTCAGCTATGTTCATAGCACCATTGTTCATAATAGCAAGAACAAGGAAACAACCTAGATACTCCTCAACTGAAGAATGTATTTAAAAAAAAGCTGTGGTACATCTACACAATGGAGTACTAATTAGCACTAAAAAAAAAAAATGACCTTCTACAATTTGCAGGCAAATGGTAGTATTCAGAGAATATCCTCCTAAGCAAGGTATCACAAGCCCAGAAAGATAAGCACAGGTTGTACTCACTCATGTGTGGACTTTAGACAACATGAAAAAAAAAATGCAAAGAACACCCAAGCTGCAAAATGCAATTTCTAAAAAGCATGGAATCAGAAACAACTTAAAAAAAATTTCCAAAGATTCCCCCAGGAAGAGACAATAGAGAAGATCTCCTTAGCTAATTGAGAACATAAGGAGTGAAACCAAGAACAGGTGGGAACAAATCATGGGAGAAGGAGAGAACTGAGTGAAGGGAGCAGCAAGGAGGCAGAAAAAAGAAGAGATAGAGATCTTAATAAAAGGATGCCAATGCGGGTTTGGAAAATACCAGGGGCTAGGGTCACCTGTGTATTATATGAGTTATTGCTAGGCATAGTGAAGTTGTTGCCTAGACAGGACTTCTCCTATAATCAAATGAATAGACACCCAAAGTGGCATCACAGAACTTACACCCAATAGTGAATAGAGGTAAAGGCCAAGGTACATAGTTGAGCAATGCGCTGAGAACCTGGGAACAAAAAAGAGAGTCTATATGAGCAATGAGATAGGGAATGTGAGAAAAAATCCCACTGTGATGACTGGCTGGAGCTCTGAGTAGCTCATTGAATTTAGAACAGCCACTAGGGATCCTTCAAGAAAAGGAACTGGGCCCTCAAAGTATACACAGCTGTCCACTGACATGGGCAGTATGTGGAGCCTCAAGGGGAGAGGTCAAACTGTGTTTCTGTGTGTGAACTGGAGCTTCAGAGCCCATTCTCTCCAGAGGAACACCTAACTCAGTCATGACATTAGGATTAGGAAATCAAACTTGCCTGGAGTGGGTGCTGACCTGATCCACCTTGGAACTTCTTGCCCTTTGTGTGGAGGGGATGGGGAGATGGGAGCAGGGAGACTGAAGGCTGACAGGGAGGGTTTGGGAGGAGAAAGGGAGGGAGAGCAAGGGGATATATGGGGATAAATGGACTTTATTTTCTAAAGAAAAAGAAAGAAAAAAAGGAAAAAACCCTAAAACTCTAAAAATTAAGAAATTGAAGACAAATATAAAGAGAAGATTCTTTAGAAAATGAAAAATAAAATGGCTAATAAACATTATAACAGGTTTAACATTGTTAACCATCAAGAAAATGCAAATTAAAACCAGTTTTTATTTCATTTTAGCCCTGTAAGAATATATAAGATAGAATCAAACAAACCAGCAAATACAACAAAATATAACAAGTGCAGATATTAAAAAAATTATCTATTTACTGTGTTGAGAACAATCGCTCAGGTCATCAGACTTAAGATTTTTAAAAAGCCAAGCAATTTACTTTATTGCACATACCCCAAGGGTCTTATAATGTATTACTGTGTTACACACTCAACCATTATTATTTTCTGCTCTGTTCATAATATTTAGAAATAGCTAAAATGCCTGTAAAGCAATGACTAACTAATAAAAATATAGTAAATATATAAAACAGAATATTAGTCAACAGTTGAGAAGAATAAAATTATGAACAATTCAGAAAACTTGGTGGTTCTGGAAACAATTATTCCTAGTGAGGTAATAAAAATTCAAAAATGAAAATATTTTAATTTTTCTATTCTTTGTGGATATTACCTTTGAGCCATCAGTCTTTTGTGATCCAATTAAAGCATACAGTAAGTTTTGAAAATTAGCAAAGGGACACAGGGAGATGCTTTGAAGAGAAAGGACATAGAATTCAGTATTGTAATAGGTTAAAGAGAAATAATTTTAAAAAGTAAAGTTAAAATGGGATGAGGGATAGGATTGTAAGGAGGAGAGTATATGCTGATTGAAGATTAACAAAGAAGTCCTATTATAAAATTATGTGAAAAAGTATTATTATGAAACCTTTTTGAAATATATGCAAACACATATATAAAGGGAGTTCAAATGAACTTACCTGATAATGGGACAAGAACATGCCAAAAGAAACTACTTGTTAACAAATAAAAAAGAACAGTGACTGAAATGAAGGATTTATTTTGGATTTGCTGCTCAGTGTGTTTCCATAAACAGACCTTTCCAAATACATAACTGACATATATAATCTGCAGTATTCAAACTGTTGTTTATCTATAAACTTAATTTTTACTGAGGAGGGAAAAATATCTTTAAAACTTTCAAATATTTCCTATATCTTCTAAGTTTCTACTGATACAAATCTTATTTTCTAAATTGCTAATAGTTAGCATTTAACTCATAATTAGAGGGTAAAGAAAGTAAATCCTTTAAAAATATACTTCACAAAAAGATGTCTTTTTTGAAAACTGAATCAAGTTCTCCATGTTATTATACATAAATTTAAATATTGAATACATGGAGAAATTGTTGATTTAAGAACAAGGTATATGAAGTAATTCTGTGTGTGTAAACAAAATTATAAGTACTTGTTTACTGCCCAAACTCAGAAATGAAGATGAAAGAATACTGAACACTCTGATGATTATTCATAATGCTATATGATTCCTTTCAAATTGCTAGGATAGAATCTAGTAGTGATATTTTCAGAATCTTTAAGTGTAACTTAAGGCAACAGATTGTATAAAGAAACAATTTACATATTAAGAGCATTTTAAACACATTTGGGTTGGTTTTAAGGAAGAAAGTTGAAATGATTGGTAGGACTGTCATAAAACTTTAGTAGGTTTATTTATTGTGCCATAATGTTCTTACATGTAAAACTTTAATTGCCATCACAAAAAAATCAAAAGAACATTGCCCCTACCAAATACTGTTTAATTTTAGATGAAATGCACAGTATTTTGTTTTATTCATTTTTTTGCTTAAATTGTTTTTGCCTTTTTAACCAGTTTACTAATTCTAAGGTTTCTCCATTTTGCTTTTAATCTGTCTTTCTTTATTGATGTTTTTGAATGAGGGTAAAGTTTTGCTATATAACAGTCGAAAATAGAGGCTGGAGAGATACCTCAGCAGTTAAGAGCACTTGTTGCTCTTCCAGAAACCCAAGTTCTCTTCAGAGAATCCATATCTTGAGGTTCACAATCTCCAGTAATGCTAGCTCCAGGAAATTGGATGCACCTTCTGGTCTCTGTGGCCACCTGCATTCATGAGTACATTTTTAGATACAGACTTACACATACAAGCATAATTTTAGAAAAATAGACAAGCATTTATAGAAAGCAAGATGAATTAAAAAAACACTTTAATCAATATTGTAATATAAATATATGCTCAATACATAATTGATCTTAAAATAATGAACTTCATACTAATTACTCCACATAAACATCATTCAAGATTATAATTTTATTGTTTTATTAACTCTTCATTTAAAAGACAACATTTGGTTATAGTATGTAACTTATATTATTTGGGGCAGGAGTTTCTCTTTTTTTGTAGAAAAACACAGAAACCAATAATAAGATCAGTTACTATATCTTCAGATAATCATATTGAGTCAATTGTTTATAGATAATTCTTACTATATTTAATCATTAGCATTTTCAACAGGGACATATCACTTCATAAACTCCAAGACTAACCAATATGTTTATATCATATATGTGGAGAGAGCATTCCATTAAAAACATACTCTTTTTACACTAGTGCTTCTCATAATGAGCCTGGGTCTTTCTAAATGCCTTTGCCCTCATTTAAACAATTAGCATAGTCTTAAAGTTCATCACTTGAACTTAAACAATACAACAGAAACAAATTTATATGCCACATTACACAGCTCTATTTCTGTACACACTATACAGGGAAAGCAATTGCTGCTTATTTTAATTTAATTAACAATGAATGATAAATGACATCAAATCAGCAATAAAATATCACCCAAAGGGACCAAGTGTATTTGTTGTACATTGCCTCATTAGCTTGTTTTCAAAATATGTTTTCCAGGATTAAAAGCAACCATGTGATATGCTGGGCGACAAAACATCTGTTCTATTAGCTCCAATAAGGCTACTAGGAATGGGTAAGGGAAAAAAGCATGCTTTTATTTCATCAGTTTATGTAAAAAAGGAAAGATAACTTGTCATGTCTAGTCTTAACCCTCGGTGATATTACTTATAAAATAATAAAAACTTAGAAGGCAATGGTTGTCATTTAAAGTGTTATGATAATTTTATTAGTAAGTGATTTTTATCTATTTTGTAATGAGTATAAGTACTATAGCTTTAAAATTTCAAAAAGCAACTGCTACAGCTTTTCTTATAAACATGGCAGTGACTGAGAAAACTCACTATAACCAAATAAAAAATTTTGTAACTATCATATGAAAGATTCTTCTTGAAAATATTAAACTATTTTATGCTGTTACTTAATGATGAAAATGAAAATATATGAAACAGAAATTTTAGATTTTTCTAAGTTTACATTAAAGATAAAAATTAGTTATTGAATAGAGATATCAATGGAAGGGTCCCTCATAAGGAGACTTGTAAAGAGATATCAATGGAAGTATCTTCCACAGGGAATATTAAATTGCCCCACCATGTGCCAATGTATTGTATGACAGCCACTAAAATTAATACATTAGTAAGTTTCACAATCTATTTAAAACTACATGGATGACATCTTTTTGTCTGATTGAAATATAGATACTTTAGAACAAATTTTTGAACAAGTGAAAAATTGCCTCTTTAGGGACCACAAATTTCTCATGAAAAATTACAAAGTGGAGATTCTATTATTTAGAATATAAAAAGATCTGTAAATAATTAGACTTCAAAAGATATAAAATAAGAGACATAGATTGTAGATTTATTGATTTCTAAAGATTGCTAGGAAATATCTCTAATTTAAAAACCACTATTGGGATAAAATATCACAAGCTGGGTAGCTAATTTAAAATCTTAGATAGTGACAAGGAATAACTAGTCCACAAGTATTATCAGCTGAGGCAGAGAGAGAATTTCTTTGATGAAAAAAATTATAGAAAGCACATGTGAATCATATGTATTCTCTTCTTAATTGCATTCTGGTTACTTTGTACCTTAAACTTACTCCTTCAGGAATTTTAGTTGAAAGGAAAAATATATTATAGTGAATATTTCTACCATGTAAACAATAAGGAGTTAAAGACATATGTTGAAATAGTTTTTTATTTTATTTTTAAAAGAAATTAAGACCTTATCAATTGACAGGAGGGATCTAGCTGGAATTGTACATTTAACTAATGATGAAATTGACTGCTGTGGGATCATGCTTATGTACACTATTTTTGTCACTGTAGATAATGGTTTAATAAAATGCTCATTAGCCAGAATCTGAGAAACAGGAAGTATCGTTGAGACAACCAGAAAAGAAGAATTGTAGGAAAAGGAAGAAATACCAGTAAGAGGCTGAGGAAAGATGAGATTGCATCATTGAGCAAAAAGTACCAAACCACATGCCTACACATGAATAAAATTAAATTAAATTAAACTAAATTAAAATTAAATTAAACTAAAATTAAAATTAAATTAAACTAAAATAAAATTAAATTAAACTAATAAAATTAAAATTAAACTAAAATTAAAATTAAATTAAACTAAAATAAAATTAAATTAAATTAAACTAAATTAAAGTTTAGTTTAAGAGTAAGAGGTAGCAAGTAATAAATCTGAGCAATAGGTGAAACAGTTTATAATTAATATAAACCTTTCTGTGGTTATTTGGGACTAAATGGCGACAGGACTGGTCAAGTGGGACAGAGAAACTTTTGACTATAAATGACATTTCAATGTTGTGCACAATTAAATCAAGCATGAGAAAGCTTTAAAAGGATTCTAGAGCACACAAACAGAGCCATAAACAGTTTCCTACTTGTTTTACTCAAGTGCACTGTGGTACTGAAATGCTGTGCCATGAAGACCTGAGCTACAACATTGTGAGTTTCATTAATCTCACAAAAAAGCCTTGGCATAAGCAAGCACAAGCTGCATATGATAAGTTTAAGGTAAAAGGGCTTCTTTACCACATCATTTTCTCTGGTGGCCTCTAATGGTGGTGAGCAGAGGTATAACCCTTTAAGAGAGGCTTCCTGACTCACCGTTATTGGCCAAAACTTCAAAAGTTGCCCTGCTTCCAAACACGTCAAAAATGTTCATGAGCATTGAGTAGCTCTATTCTACAGAGTGGCAGTGTAGACAATAAAATATCCCAGAGTTTAGGTGGTAAACATGCTTCCTGCTAGTACCTCTGCCCTGGAGCTAAAATCTCACAGACCAAGTAGCTGGGTAGAGCCAGCCATAATAGTGGAGGGTTCAATCCTAGACACAAGCTTTTTTCCTAGATAGACCTTAGCAGAATAATGGTTTCTGTAGTCAGAAAAACAGAGATATAAACAGTAAAGATAGATTCAGACAAAATACCTTTAAATGATTTACAGTTTGTTTTAAAATGTGCATAGGTTTGGGAGGGAAAATAATAAAAGATAAAGTCCTTAAAAATAACGTAAAAAATATGTAAAGATGAAAAATACATAAATAGTCTGGATACTGCCTATCATTATGTTGTCTTTCAGGTTTGACTGTAAAAGAAGAAACAAAAGATAATGAGAAACATTTGATTATGAATATTGGTGGATTAATCTAAACTATGTATTTTGCAGATACCTTGACTTCAAAATTGAAATAAAAAGTGATGCTACATTAGAGAAGAAGTTTTGCTTTTATTTCTACAGATATAGAGAGGCTATGAATTTATTGTGAGTTAAAGAATATAATGTTTGATCTAAGAAGACCTGCTGATAAACCTCAGATGGGAACAGATGGCCCAGATGATCCAACATTTCAAATTATTTCTATTGTAGTTTCCACTGAGTTCTGGATCCAAAACTTGAATAAGACTGACTGAAATGAGCAAACTTCACAGAGTACTCTAATCAAGACTTGACAATAACCCTGAATTATATGGGAGACCCATAAGTTTATTAGTGCCACCAGGTAAACATCTTTTTTTTCTTTTCTCAGGGTTTTATTACTTTGTTCTGCCAAGGCAAGGCTTATACTACCCAAGTAGTTGCATAAAATTTAAACATCAATCTCTCATTTCTTTAGCACTAAATCAGCCAAAACCCATAGCTTAAGATCCCTTTAGCCAAGAGGATTGACATCTTTGAAATTCAGACCCATCTCCAGCATGGATTCAGAGGCGAGCAGATTCCAGCTCATGAGCTCCCCTTTCAGAGAATCCCTCTCTGAGTCAGGGGTCACACCCAAAGTTCTAATTTCAGACTCTTGCTAGCAAATAGGCCCTAGGATTTAGCTGGGAGGGGACTTGCTCAGGTACCCTTAACAGAAAGAGACATCTATGGCAAGGCCCAAAATCCAGAGTGAACTGCATCATCAGAGACAAACAAATGCCCCTGAAACTCAGATCCTTGTACAGAGTGAAGTCAGAGATCATACAGACCCTTTGCTCAGAGCAGACAGGAGACACACAAGCCCATAAGCCACAAATGACTAGGAGCTGACTAAGTATGAACCACTGAAGCTATGGGCAGATGCCAGTGCAAGATTACATATAACAAGATAAAGAACAATAAGTCAAAACCATAAGTAACTGGTGGTTCTAAAATACCAAAATCTGAATAGAGCAATGAAAAGGAAACAAAAGAAAACAACAGGAAAAAACATCTTTATGAAGACTATTGCAGCCTTAAAAGGGGATATAAAAAATTCCCTTAAAGAACTAGAAGAAAATAAAAACAAAAAATTAGAAGAGATGAACAAATCCTTGAAAGAAAACCAATGAAAGGAACACCAAAAAATGAAAGAAACATTCCATAAAATAAAAATTAAAATAGGAGGAATAAAGAAAAGCACAAAATGAGGCAAAGTTGGATACAGAAAAACTGAAGAAAAAAGCTGGAATTACAGAACCAAGTATAACCAACAGAATCCAATGGATGGAAGAAAGAATCTCTGAAGTGGAAGACTCAGAAATTAATACATCAGTCAAAGAAAACACTAAACCCAAAAATGTCATAACACAAAATGTTAAGGAAATTTGGGACACCATGAAAAAAATCTAACCTTAGAAAAATAGGAATAGAAGAAGGAGAAGAATACCATCTCAAAGGCACAGATAATGTATTCAATAAAATCATAAAAAATGAGGTGTCTAAAAGGTTATTATGCAAGTAGATTTAATAGATATTTACAGAAGATTCCACCAAAAGCAAAGAAATATATATATTTCTGAGCACCACATGGAACTTTCTCTAAAATTGACCATATAATTGGTGATAAAGCAAGTATCAATATATATAAAAAATGGAATCAATCCCTTAAATCATGTCTGACCACGATAAAGTTAGAGTTCAACATCATCAAAAATCACAGAAAGCCTACCAACTCATGGAAACTAAACATCACTCAGCTGAACCACCTCTGCGTCAAGGAAGAAATTAAAAAAGATATCAAAGTCCTCCTAGAATTTAATGAAAAGTGAATCCAAAATATCCCCAACTTATGAAATACAATGAAAGCAGTCTTAAAAGGAAAATTCATAACAATTGATGCTTATATGAAAAACCTAGAAAAATCTCACACTAGAGAACTAACAGCACAGCTGAAAACCTTAGAACATTTAGAAGCAAACTCACCTAGAATGAGTAGAAGGCACAGAATAATCAGACTTAGACCTGAAATCAATACAATTGAAACAAAATAAACAATACAAAGAATCAATAAATCAAAGAGGTGGTTTTTTGAGAAAGTCAACAAGATAGGTTAAACCTTATCCAAACGAATGAAGAAGCAGAGAGACAGTACCCAAATCAACAAAATCAGAAAAGAAAAGGGGGAAATAACAACAGACAGCAAAGAAATCCAGAGAATTATTGACAATCTATCTTCCAAGCAAGTTCCAGCACCTGATTTCCCACCTGGAAAGTTGCGTTCCAGGACCAGGATCAATCTGCAGTGCCTGACCCCAGACTCTCCATAGCAGACAGGACTAGGGTTAAGGTATGAGGGGCTCCTCCAGCCACACCTAAAAGAAGGGACTGCTTCAGGAGACAAGGACTGAGGACATTGAAATTCAGACCCCTGTGCAGAGCAGAGTCAGAGATTCAGCAGACCCCTTGCTCAGAGAACACAGGAGACAAACAAGCCCTCTTGTCACAACTGACTAGGAGCAGCTTAACTGTGAAGACTGATGCCATGGGCAGATGTCAGTGCTAAAATAACATAAAGAACAACAGGGCAACTCCAGAAGAAACTGGTGGTTCTACAACAATAAGACCTGAACAGAGCAATGAAGAAGAAACAGAAGGAAATAACATCAAAAACACCCTTATGAAGATTATTGAAGCCTTCAAAGAAAATATAAAAAATTACCTTAAATAAATAGAAAATGCTAAAACCAAAAAAGTCATAACACAAAATGTTCAGGAAATCTGAGACATCATGAAAAGACCTAACTTGAGAATAATAGGAATAGAAGAAGGAGAAGAATACCAGTTCAAAGGCACAAATAATGTATTCAATAAAATTATAGAAGAAAACTCTCCAAACTTTAATAAGGAAATGCCTATAAAGATACAAGAGGCTTACAGGACACCAAATAGATATGACCCCCCAAAAAAGCCAGCTCACCACATAATAATCAAGCCACAAAATATTAAGAACAAAGAAAAAAATTAAGAATTGCAAAAGACAAGGACCAACTTACTTATAAAGGCAGACCCATTAGAATAACACCTGAGTATTCAATGAAAATGATGAAAGCTAGAAGGGCTTGTTCAGAAGTTATACAGACACTGAAAGAGCATGGCAGCCAACTTAGAATAGCATATCCAGCAAAATTATCAATCCCCATAAATGGAATAAACAAGATATTTCATGACAAAGTCAGACTGAAACAATACCTATCTACCAATCCAGCACTCCAGAAAGCATTAGAGGGAAAAATCCAACCTTAGAGGGAAAAATCCAACCTTAGGATCCTAGATACACCCATGAAACCAGAAACTATCAATAATCCCACAGAAGAATAGCCCAGAAACAGGAAATACATACAAGCTACCACCGAAAATAGCAGGAAATATCAATCAGTGGTCACTAATATCCCTTAATATCAATGGACTCAATTTACCTATAAAAAGACATACACTAACAAAATGGATACAAAAATAGAAGCCATCCTTCTGCTGCCCAAAAGAAACACACCTCAACTTTAAAGTCAGACGCAGTCTCAGAGTAAAAGGTTGGGAAAAGATTTTCAAATCAAATGGACCAAAGAAACATGCTGGAGTTGCCAACCCAGTATCTAACAAAGTAGACTTTAAGCTAAAAGCAATTAAAAGAGACCAAGGTGGTCATTACTTTCTCATCACAGGAAAAAATTGGTCAAGAGGAGATTTCATTCCTGAATATTTATGCCCCTAATATAAGGGCACCTACCTATGTAAAAGAAACATTGCTAAAGCTCAAATCTCACATCAGTTCTCACAACCTAATGGTGGTAAACTTCAATACACCACTTTAACCTCTGGATAGGTCAACCAGAGACTCAACAGAGAAATAAGGAGTCTTACAGAGGTTATGATGCAAATGGATTTAATAGATATTTACAGAAGATTCCACCCAAATGCAAGGAAAAGTACATATTTCTTGGCATCACATGGATCTATCTCTAAAACTGATCACATAATTGGTCATAAAGCAAATGTAAATGGGTACAAAAAAATGAAATAATCCCCTGTATCATATCAGACCACCAGGGCCTAAAATTAGAGTTCAATAACATCAAAAATTAAAGGCAGCCTACCAACTCATAGAAACTGAACATCACTCAACTGAACCACCTCTGGTTCAAGGAAGAAATAAAGAAAGAAAACATTGTCTTCCTAGAATTTAATGAACGCAAATTCACAACACATCCAAACTTGTGGGATACAATGAAAGCATTCTTCAAAGGAAAATTCATAGCATTAGATACCTATATGAAAAGCCTAGTGAAATCCCACACTAGAGCACTAACAGCACAGCTGAAAGCCTTAGAAGAATTAGAAGCCAATTAACCTGGAAGGAGAAGATGACAGGAAATAATTAAACTTAGAGCTGAAATCAATACAACTGAAACAAAAAGAACAATACAAAGAATCAATGAATCAAAGAGTTGGTTCTTGGAGAAAGTCAAATAGATAGATAAGACCTTACTCAAACTAATCAAAAAGCAGAGAGACAGTATCCAAATCAACAAAATCAGAAATGAAAAGGGGGACATAACAACAGACCCCCAGGAAATACAGAGAATTATCAGGTCATATTTTGAAATCTATATTCCACAAAAGTGGAAAACCTAGAAGAAATTGACAGCTTTTTGGACAGGTACCATTTACCAAAATTAAATGAAGACCAGATTAATTACCTAAACAGTCCTATAGCCCTTAAGGAATTGAAACTGTCATTAAAAGACTCCCAGAAAAAAAAGCACAGGACCAGATAGTTTCAGTGCAGAATTCTACTAGACACTCAAAAAAGAATTACTACCATTACTCCTCAAACTATTTCACACAGTAGACGTGAAGGAATATTGCCATATTCCTTTTATGAGGCCACTATTACCCTAATACCCAAGCCAGTCAAAGATACTGCATAGAAGGTGAATTACACATCAATTTCACTGATGATTATTGATGCTAAAATTCTCAACAAAATTTTGGCAAATCTTATACAACAATATATACAAAATATCATCCAACATGACCAAGTAGGCTTCATCCCAGAAATGCAGGGATGGTTCAACATACAAAAAAACTGTAAATGTCACCCATCATATAAATAAAGTAAAGAAAAAAATATGAACATGTTCTTAGATGCTGAAAAAGCCTTTGACAAAATCCAACACTCCTTTAGGATAAAAGCTATGGAGGGATCAGGAATACAGGGAAAATATCTCAATATAATAAAGGTGATTTAAAAGAAGCCAACAGCCAATAGCAAACTTAATGGAGAAAAACTCAAAACAATCCCACTAAAATCAGGAACTAGACAAGGATGTCCTCTCTCTCCCCATTTCTATCCAATATATTTCTCGAAGTTGTAGGTAAAGAAATAAGAGAATGAAAGGAGATTAAGGGGATACCACTTGGAAAAGAACTGGTTGGAAACTATATTTGCAGATAATATGATTGTATACATAAGTGATTCACAAAATTCTACGAGAGAACTTCTACAGCTGATAAACACCTTCAGCAATGTAGCAGGATACAAGATTAACTCAAATCAGTAGCCCTTCTATACACTAAAGATAAAAGGGCTGAAATAAATAAAGGAAACATTATCCTTTATAATAGCTGCAAATAGCATTAAATACCTTGGAGTTACTATAACCAAAAAAGTAACAGATCTATTTGAGAAAAAATTTAAGTCACTGATGAATGTATTTGAAGAGGATATCATGTCATAACTGGTTGGTAGTGTGTATAAAATGCAAATATATCCAAGCCTTTCACCCTGCACAAAACTCAAATCCAAGTGGATCAAAGAACTCAATATTTACCTAGCCACTCTGAACTTGATAGACAAGAAAGTGGGAAATACCCTTCTACGAATTGGCACAGGCAATCACTACCTAAATATAATACCAGTGATGCAGACACTAAGAACAACAATCAATAAAGGGACCTCCTGAAACGGACAAGCTTCTGTAAATCCAAGGACACTGTCAATAGGACAAAACGACAGCCTACAGAATGGGAAAAAGTTTTCACAACCCTACAAGTGATAGAGGATTCATCTCTAAAATATATAAAGAACTTAAGAATCTAGAGCCCAAAACCTTGAATAACACAATCAAAAAATGTGGTTCATATCTAAAAAGGGAATTTTTCAGCAGAAGAATTACAAATGACTAAAAGGCACTTGAAAGCCTGCTCAACATCTTTAGCCATCAGGGAAATGCAAATCAAAACAACTTTGAGATACAACGTGACACCTGTCAGATTGGATTAGATAAAAGGCTCAGATGACAGCCTATGCTGGAGAGGTTGCAGAGGAAGGAGAATACTCTTCCATTGTTGATGGGAATGTAAGCTTGTTCAGCCACTCTGGAATGCAGTATGCAGGTTTCTCAGAAAACTGGGAATCAATCATCCCAAGGATTCAGCAATACCACTTCTGGTTGTATACTCTAAAGATGCACAGTCTCACTCCAAAGGCATTAGCTCAACTGTGTTGATAGCAGCATTATTTGTAATAACAAGAACCTGGAAACAACCTAGATGTCCTTCAATTGAAGAATGGATTAACAAACTGTGGTACATCTACACAATTGAGTACTACTCAGCAGTAAATAAAAATGATATCCTAAAATTTGCAGGCAAATAGATTGATACGGAGAACATCCTCCTGACCCAGGTATCACAAACCCAGAAAATAAGTGGGGGATGTACTCACACATTAGCAGACTTTTAACAAAAAGCAAAGTATGTCCAAGCTGCAAACCACAGCCACTGAATAGCTTGAGATTGGAAGCAGTTTGAACTGGCCCCGTGGAGCCTATTCCTTTCAGAGGAACACCTGACCCAGTCTTCTTTTTGGGACAAGGAAAGTGGATTTGCCTGGAGTTGATGCTGAACTAAGTCAACTTGGGATCTTGGGACCTCCTGTCCTTGCTTGGAAGGAGATAAGAATATGGAGATAAGAGAGAGAGTGACTGGGAGGGGTAGAATGGGAATGGGAGTTTTAACACGGGAATGTGTGGATTAAAAATGAGGCTTTATTCATAATAAAAATAAAAGCTAAAAAAGATCCCTCTAGCCTATGATGTTCTGTTTCCAGGGCCCATAGTTTTATTTGCACTACGATCTTTCTCCCTTTTTTTTTTTTAAAAAAAAATTACTTTACATAGATAAAAGATTTTGTTTTCTAAAAAATAAATGAATTAAAATAGAGTGACAAGACAAAGAAATATGTAAGAATGCCATTGTATAGAATGAATTGTATTGAGATCGAATGAATAGCAGAAGACTATATTAAATATAATTTTCAAATCCCAAGATTTTAAGTGTCTGAAAAAATAGTATGAAACACCCATGTTTTTTTTTAATATGTTAGTTACAAGTTTGTATATATAATGGTCAGGAAAAAGCTAAACAAAGGACATTAGATTTGGGGTTCTTGCTTTAAAAAGATTCACATGAAAAAGGTGTGGAACTATCCTCTTGTACACTGTAAATTTTATCACTGTAAAATCTGTTTAATAAAATGCTGATTAGCCAGAAGCTAGGTAGACAGGAATATAGGAAGGACAACCAGGCAAGAATAATTGTGGAAAAAGAAAGAGTGAGGAGATGTTAACTATATATAAAGTAAGGAAAAAGAGACTGCTGTATAGGACCAAGTTTCCAAGCTACATCGCTAAACATAAATAAAAATTATGGATTAATCTTAGTGATAAAACTAGTCAATAATATGCCTCAGCCATAGAATATAGTTTATAATTAATATAAGCCTGTCTGTGATTATTTGAACCTAAATAAATGGATGTGGTGTCAGGAGCCAAAGCTTAACTTAGCCATTTTTCAGTTCATAAATTAGCATCTACATCTAGCCCTATTGTTTTAAGCTAGGCCATGAATCCAGGTGGCTTGCTTTGATCCTCTCAGACCAGCAGGTGACATTCTCCAGGCATAAAACACATAGATTTCCATATCAATTCTACCCTGTCTGTTACTTCTCTCCTCAGGCTTGCCATCTTTTTGAATAATCCTCTTCTTCCTCCCAGCTATGTGCATTCTTCACACTCTGAGACTCTATTTAAATGATGGCTGGAAAAATAAAGCGTGCCAGAGCTTGAATGGAAAATCCTCCGTGTTCCTGTTTCTTCATTTGTCTCACCCCCAGTTTCAGGTCCACGTTGAAGACCCTGCTGGCCAGGGCACTGTGGAAACAGCTGGATGGAACAGAGAATCTTCTGACTACAATTGACCAATTATGGACAGAAAGTGAACCTTGGCAAAAAAAAAAAAACCTTGCAGTATTTTTTGAGGATATATTACCAACAGTATTTTCAAAGCCAAATAATTTCATTTTTAAAGTGAACAAACTGGATTGTTCTTCATTTTGTATGAGAAACACAAATTTCTGGAGCCTCTACTTTTTATACACATAAAAACAAATCAGAAAATATAGGATACCAATCATAAAAGGGAAGTAAAGTGGCTCAATGTCCTTATAATTCCATCCAAAAGTCAGAATTATATGCTATTAATGAATTTTACAGAACCTTACAGAATTACTTACTCTCAGTATGTAGAAAGTGTAGTTTTACACATTGAAACTGCTAACTTGATTCCTGAAGAATTAGAACTAACTTTATTATTTATTCTGTTACAAGAAATAATCAGGAATAGGTAACATCCTTTTTATATATATAACACACATCCAGTCCCATATGGGTCTGTCAGGCCCTCTACCACAACATAATAAAATTGATAAATTCTTAGGAAATGTGTTAGAGGCCTCATAATTTCATAAAATTCACATCAATACAATAGATTTAATAAAGAATTTCTTCATATAAATGGCAACTCAAAGAAATTGTTATAAAAAAAGTTCTACTTGTTCTTCTTTTATTTATAAAATAAAGTCCCTTTTCCCCCTGTATCCTCTTGTTCTCCCTCCCTTTCCCCTTAAAATCCCTCCTATTTAGCCTTCAGCCTCCTTCCTTTCCATCCCTCATCCCCTCCACCAAAAATGACAAGAAGTCCCAAAGGGGATCAGCTCAGCATCTACTCTAGGCATATCCATTCTCCTCTTCCTAAAGTCAAGACTGGGTTAGGTGTTTTTCTGGATGAAATGGGCTCCAAAGTGTCAGTCAACACATAGAAACACACTCATCCCTCCCCTCATGGCTCCCCATACTGCCTATTCTATGTGAGTGTCAGCGGACAGTTGCTTTTGCTTGAAGTGCCTAGTTACTTTTCTTGAAGGTTCCTCAATGGCTGTTCTTAATTCAGTGAGCTCCCCAGAGCTCCAGCCAGCCACCAATGTGCAAATTTTTCTCATAAATCTAATCTCTTTGCTCATATAGACTCTCCTCCCCAGCTCTCAGTTGAACCAGGGACTCAGCCCCAAGGCTCAGCCATTTATCTTTGTCTTTACCTCTATTCATTGTTGGATGTAAGTTCTTTGACAGCACTTCAGGTGGCTATTCATTTGATTACAGGGGAAGTCCTGTCTAGGTAACACCTTCATTGTTGGTTGGAGACCTAGCCAGAGACATCCTGTGAGTTTTGTAGTTTACCACAGCACCTGGTCTTTTTTCATCCCCCACATTGGCTTCCTTTATTATGATATCCATCTTTTTGTGTCTCCCTCCTTGTTGCTCCACACACGCAATCATCTCCTTCCTTCACGATTTGTTCCCACACATTGCTCCCAATTGGCTATGAAGATCGTCTCTATTTTCTCTTCCTAGGGGAGTCCCTAGATTTCTCTCTTAAGTTTTTCCTGATACCAAGGTTTACAGGGATTGCAGTTTGCAGCTTGAGTCAGGAATTGACAATTGACCCCAGATTTTCTTTTCTAGATCCCCTAAAGAATCTGTCACCCATAGGCATTAGGAATTAAATTTAAGAACATGACATCCACATTCCCAAGAGTTGGAGTGGGTAGTTTTCTGTTTTTAATGGATTATCGATAATTGTTATTATTTATGGTTATTGGTTAGAAATTGGTATTGGTGATTGTTAGAAAAAAGGCTGAAGAAGGGAGATTAGATTTGAAGTTCTTGTTTGAAAAAAAGAAACAATAAAATACCAATATGATGGGATATAAAGGCAGATTACTTAATCTACTATAAAAAGAAAAAGGGGATATAAATATTATATGATATATGATTAGATTATTGAATATATTTTAATCAAAAATAGCCAATAGTTTTTTTAAGTTTTAGTTATTTTTTTCCTTTTATTATTATTATTATTATTATTATTATTACTATTATTATGAACAAAGAAGTCACACTTGTATATCCTTATTCAAGGTCCCTACACCCTCCCACCCCATCAGGTCATTCTTTGTTCTCCACAAATCCCCATCCTCTCCCTGGGCAGGCTGCAGGCAGTCCCATGGTCCCACTGCCCCAATATTGCTTAGTTCAGTCTCCACTCCTGGCAGATGTAGTTTTCTCTCCCCTCCCTCAATAGTGAGTCAGGTGTTCCTCTAGGGGGGAGTGAGATCCAAGGTGTCAGTCCAGGGTGTTTCTGATCCCAAGCTGTTCAGTGGTTGTGGTTTGCAGCTTGGGCATGCTTTGCTTTTTTCTTGTTTGTTTGTTTGTTTGTTTGTTTAGAGTACACTAATGAGTGAGTACATCCCCTGCTTATCTTTCTGAGTTTGTGATACCTCACTCAGTAGGATATTCTCCAAATCCATCCATTTGCCTGCAAATTTTAGGATATCATTTGTTCTTAACTGCTGAGTAGTACTCCATTGTGTAGATGTACCAGAGTTTGTTAATCCATTCTTCAGTTGAGGAACATCTAGGTTGTTTCCAGGTTCTTGCTATTACAAATAATGCTGCTATGAACATAGTTGAGCTAATACCTTTGGAGTGTGAATGTGCCTCTTTAGGGTATACACCCAGAAGTGGTATTGCTGGGTCCTTGGGGAGATTGATTCTCAATTTTCTGAGAAACTGCCATGCTGCATTCCAAAGTGGCTGAATAAGCTTACACTCCCACCAACAATGGAGGAGTGTTTTAAAAATAACCAATAGTTTTAAATACATTACATTGATTTGATTTTTGTATGTTGTATACAAATTGCATATGTTGATACAAAGTTGAGATTAATTTTGTTACTGTACATATATTTCAACTTTTGTTGAATGTATTATATCTTAGCAACTTATCTAACAATGTAATGTAAATTACTAGTTCTTGAAAGTTATTACTAACTTATTAGGATATAAAGAAATACAATGTAGTAGGTAGTCATTATAATCAAGCCTGTAGTCACAGTAGGTATGTTTTCATGGTCAAACAGAAATATATTTTAGATAGACAGGTTGTTTTCAAACTCTTTAGATATCTGCAGAATATGGTATTTAAGATATTTTAATAACAATATTTTTTAAAATTTTTAAGACAATGAAAGAAGTCTGCTCCCAGCAGCACCAAACTACTTCAGAGAAGATGATGGGCATTAGAGAAACTCCATAGAGTTTACTTTCTTTGTGGCAGAAGTTAGCCATTGGACAAGAAAGTGCCCTTGCCTCAACTACCAATAGTATAATATCCAGAATGGATATGTAGGACATAGAAAAAACCTGCTGAGCCTTGTCAATACAATATAGGAAGACCTTTAAGAATATCCTGATTCACAGGTAAGTTTGCCAAATGCATTAGGTTGTAGGCCAAACATGGATGACCCACCATTTCAGACAACTCTAAGTGTCTCTCCAGGCAGCCAGCTGTTTTGTCATTTCTCGCAATTTTTTGGGGAGTTGCTTCATTGAACTTTCTCTTTTAAACTATTATTTCTTCTTGTGTGTCTGAGGGAGTTAAAAACTAGATATTTTTGTTATGGTTTTTCTAGTTACAGATACAGAAAAGAAAGATACTAAGAGGCTTAATGTATTTAAGTTTGAGAGACCAAAGATAGTTTTTAGTTGGTAATACAAGTTAGGTAGAAAGGAAATTAGGTAGAAAGGTACAATCCTTTGAACTGAGGAAGATAGGATATAATGAAGTATTTTCTCTGACTTTCTCAATTGTTAATGTACTGAAAAATATTGGTATAGTTATTTCCTGTATATATTGTACATAATTATTGTACTTATTGTACTTAGGGTTTTTTAATATTAGTTACAATTTTTTTTTACTATTGACACAAATAGTAATACGTAGTGATAGACTCTATATCTATATTGCCTGAAAAATCAGAGAACAGAGCCACCCACATTTAGCCATAAAGGTCAGGAACTATAACACATGCCTTTAATTTTAGCACTCTGTGAGTTTAAGGGAAAGGAGACCAGGAAGTGGTGGTACACACCTTTAATCCTATAACAAGGAAAGTTAAAGGAGGAAGTGAGATAGCTGGACAGAGAAAAAACAGACAAGAATTAAGCCCTTTGTGAGTACTCCCTTTTATGTGAGGAGAAAGATACATTTATTCTAAGGATTGGTGAAGAGCTGCTAGATGAGAAGTAACTGTGGTTTGTTTCTCTGTCTCTCTGATATTTCAGCTTTCCCCAAATATCTGGCTTTGTGTTTTTATTAATAGTACCAAGTAGAGTTTGTAAAATATCAGTGTCTACTGTTGTTCCCATCACAAGAACTATGAAACAAAATTAACATAGTTGTCAAACAAGTAATGTATAATGAGAATGTAGTGGAGATACACAATGGAATTTTATTCATTAGTAAAGAAAATAAATTAATGAAATTTATGGGAGCTAGTAAATATATTAAGCAAGGTAATTCAGACTCATAAAGATATAACAAGTTGTTCTTTCTCATATGTGGAATCTGAATTTTATATATTTGTGTGTGTGTGTGTGTGTGTGTGTGTGTGTGTGTGTGTGTATGACTGTGATTAGAGGACAAGAAATTAGAAAGGAGCTCGAGACATGAGAAAAGGTAGCATAAAGAAACAATGACACTTCTAGAACACAAGAGGCATAAAAATTGAATGAGTAAATACTAGAGGATAGAAATTTATACATGAGAATGAGGGCTCAGAAATATGAAAAGATGAGGAATCAACTAAATCTAAGCATGTTAGAAAATGCCCTAAGCAAACCTGAAACTTTATAAATTAAAAATAGAATAAAACTATTATCTAAGTAAATCTTAACTAATGAAAAGAAGGATGAGCTCTGCTATTTTTAGTGAGCATTTTTATATGTTATGGGGTTTTTAATCATGTAAAGATATGTTAATTTTCTTTATGTTGCAGAATACTGCTTTAAATATATAATATTGTGTTGCTTTTGAGATGTATAACATTTTTGGGCTGAATTTGTTTAATTATGTAAAGATTGTTGCATTTGTTTCAATTTGCCTGCCTAAGGCACCCAAAAAGCTGAATGACCAATACAAATGTTGAAGGATAATAGGCAGACTGACGTGCAGATAGAATATCTCAGCTGGAGAGAAGAAGGAGAGGACAAGTGAGAAAGAGTGGTATACTGTCTGGGCCAAAAGCCAGGTGGCTACCAGACACCCAGGCATCAGAAGCAGAATAGGAGGACATACAGAAAGGGAAAAAAAGGTAAAAAGCCACCAGGCAAAATGAAATAAGTAATTTATAAGTACTAGCATGAGATGAACATATATAAAGCCAGCATTCATAACTAACATTAAGTCTCCATGTCATGATTGGAAGCTGGTTGTTGGTCCAAAAGAAAAAGCCTAGTACATTTATGTTCTAGTTTTTGAATAAACACAGTGTATGACATAGGTACCATATTTGCTCAGCAATTCTGTTGTCATTTTTTCAAGCAAATTTTCACACACTTTCTTAAAACATAAAAGATATCATATACTCTTATGTTTATATCCAAATCAAAGTGAGTTCCTGAATATTTTCAAATAGCAAATGTTTAATAAATTTTATACATTTTCTCTGTTAACATAAAATATTAGTCATTATTTTTCAAGATAATTAAATTTTGTGCCATTAAATTTAGCTCTCTGAGGCATAGTTCTTTAAATGCACATCACAGTGAAGACAATGATTAGGATTACTCACAACAGATTGATGCTTTTAATAGTAATTTCTTTGACAAGATATAATTTAGCAAAGAAAATATTATAGGTTAAGTTTACAATGATCAAGCATTGATTATCTGTGTCCTTTTGAAGATTCTCAAGGAAGAAGTGTGAGTAAAGTGCACTGAGCAAAGAAAAGTGGGATTCCTAATTAGGAGAGTTAATGAAGGGTGAATTTGTACAGGTCCTTGTAGACTATTTGTCCCAGAATTCTAAGTAAAGAGGTATTTGTTAACTTGAATCAAATTGCCTTGTTAATTAGCTTATGTGACCTCATAATCTACCCTTAGATATGTAAAACTCTAAGAGCCTCATCAGTTCTCACATAATTGAAATGAGATAATGGACATTTATAAAGTAATTATGAATAGTCACAAAAAAGTTAGAATATAAACAATACTTTCAAGATAATATTAAACTTAAAAAATACCCCTAGGGAATGTCTTAGTTAGAGTTACTGTTGCTATGATGAAACACCATGACCAGTAAGTACATTAAGAAGGAAAGTGTTTATTTGGCTTACACTTCCATATCACTGTACATCATCAAAGGCCTAAAAATAGGGCAGAAACCTGGAGTCATGAACTGACACAGAGACCATAAATTGGTGTTCTTTACTGGCTTGGTCCTCATAGACTTCCTAGCCTATTTTTTATAGAATCCATAATTACCAACATATAGATGGCATCACCCATAGGAAACTGCTCCCCCTATCAATCACAAATAAAATTCCTCAAAGCCTAATCTAATGGAGGTCATTCTTCAGTTGCAGTCCCCTTATCTCAGATAACTCTACTGGCACATGTCAAGTTGACATGGAACTATACATCAGAGGCAAACAAAGGAAAGTAACAAATCATCACTCTTTTATGTTAACTACAAAATAATGCCTAATGTCAAAATGACCTACTTCAGCTGTGAATCAATTTTTCCCATCATGATTATGTGGCTATTTTTATTATATTTATTCTATTCCTTTTCTCAATTCATTGTCAAATTTTAATACATATTTAAATACTTGAATGGTTAAAAACAAAACATTTGTTTCTGGAGAAGAACATAATAAGATAAATTACTCCAAATTTTTATTCATGTGATGTATGGGTACCAGATAGTTAAAGAATTACATAATTTTCTATTCTGAAAGTATTTCCTCAAACACTACTGAGCATTTTTGCTCCTGGCTCTCCACTTTATTTATGTAGCAGCTCCTACAGAACAGGAGGAAAATTAAGAAAGACCAAAAACCTTATGAAGCTCACAATAAACATACAAAATAGAATGACAGAAAGCATCATCTAAATAAGCTTAATTAATTAATTCATAGCAAAACAGAGAAGAAAATAAGCAGTAGTAAAATGATGAATTCCCATTCACATAGATTGATCCTGTCATCAAACATTTAAAGATTTCACTTAAAACAGAGAGAGAGAAAGAGAGCAAGACAGAGGGGGAGAAAGATATAAATCACATACCATTTTATATCACATATTTAAATAAAATATTATTGACATTACTATTAATTTTATAACAAATCAAGAACGATTATTCTAAACCATTTAGAAGGTATAAATAATATAATTCTAAAGGTTTGTTAATATGAGAAATATACAAGGCTACAAGTTGATATAAAATAATTAATATAACTGTACCCAGAGATATAATCCCATTAGTATTTTTTGCACAACACAGCTTCTCTGTGTGTCTCTGGTTATCCTGGAACTCACTTTGTGTACTAGAATGCTCTATGATTCAGAGATATGTCTGCCTCTGCCATCTTTAAAAGCCACTACACCCAGCTCCCATCAACATTTTGTTGTTAAAAAATAACTTTAAAATATGACAAAAGTGCTTTGCACATAAGATTATAAAATTTATTCTACCTTATTATTCTACATTGAAATATATTTCATAAATAGGATGGAGATAGTGCTGGCAAATGACTATGTAAAAGGTATTTTTTAAAATTCTCATTTAAAATATGATTCATTTTCCTTATAACAATGGTGTCCAGGGCAGAGTGAGAGTCAGTTACCTTCAGTCAGCAAGGATCTCAGGTCCAGAACAGAGTGAGAGGTGAGCTGGTTCCTCCTCCTGAGCCTCCAGGGGACCTTATCACAGAGGCCAGAGACACAGTTCCGGAATTGATCTCATGGCCAGGCCTGCCATGGACCAGGGCTGGGAGAAGCCTTCCCAAGCAATCCTGAGTGACACATAATAGATTGAAGGACCCTAGCTCCTAAGCAGGCTATGTCATCAAAGAGGGATGGACATCTATCTGAACCACACAACCCTGTGGTGTCCAGGGTGGTGTGAGAGTCAGACTTCTTCAGACAGCAAGGATCCTAGGTCCAGAGCAAAGTGGGAAAGGAGCATGAGAGATGAACATCTTCAGATAGCACAGATCCCATGGTCTGACCAGAATACATAATTGTGCAGACTCCATGTCCAGAGCAAAGAAGAGACGCACAATCCCTGTAGCCACAACTGTTTAAGATTCCACTAAGATCTGACTAAGAGTGAATAAAGGAAGCAATCGACAGACACCAGTGCAGGAATACATATAAGAATATAGAGAACAAAAAGGCACCACCAGAAGAAGCTGATGGCTCTACAACACCAAGACATGAATAGAGCAAAGAAAAAGAAACAGAAGGAAACAATACAATCAACTTTATGAAGATTATAGAAACCTTAAAGAGGTTAAAATATCCCTTAAAGAAATAGAAGAAAATACAAATAAAAAAATTGGAAGACATGAATAAATCCTTGAAAGAAAAAAAATGAAAACCAAAAAAGAGAAATCCAAAAAATTAAAGAATTATTCCAGAAACTAAAAATTAAAATAGAAACAAAAAAGGCACAAAACAAGGCAAAGGAAGATATAGAGAATCTCAAAAAAAATGATCTGGAACTTCAGATACAAACATAAAAAACAGAATCCAAGAGATGGAAGAGGAAATCTCTGGAGTGGAAGACTCAATAGGGGAAATAAATAAATCAATCAAAAAACACCAAAACCAAAAAGCCATAACACAAAACATTCATGATATTTGGAACACCATGAAAAGACCAAACCTGAGAATTATAGAAATAGAAGAAGGAAAAGAATAGCAGCTCAATGGCAGAGAAAATGTATTCAATAAAATCATAAAAGAAAAATTTTCAACCTAAAGAAGGAAATGTCTATAAAGACACAGGAAGCTTGCGTGATAGCAAATATATTAGATTCCCCAAAAATGTCTGCTTGCCATATAATAACTAAGCCACAAACATGCAGAACAAATAAAAATATTAAGAGGTGAAAAGAAAAAGGGCCAACCTACCCATAAAGGCAGACTCATCGGAATAATGCCAGACTATTCAATGGAAACAATGAAAGCAAGAAAGTCCTGGTGAGAAGTTATACAGACACTAAAAGAGTATGACTGCCAACCTAGACTAATATACTCAGCAAAACTATCAATCACCATAGGTAGAATAAGCAAGATATTTCCTGACAAAGACAGATTAAAACAATACCAGTCCACAAATGCGGGACTACAGAAAGTACTAGAGGAAAAATTCCAACCTAACAAACACAGATATACCCATGAAACCACAAACTTTCAATAATTCTACAGAAGAAAAGCCCAAAGAAACGAAATACACAAAAGATACTACAAAAAATAATAGGAAATAACAATCAGTTGTCATTAATATCCCTTAATACCACTGGACTCAATTCTCCTATAAAAAGACACACCCTAACACAATAGATACAAAAACAAAGCCAACCTTCTGTTGCATACAAGAAACACATCTCAACTTCAAATACAAACACAGGCTCAGAGTAAAGACTTGGAAAAGGACGTTCCAATCAAATGGCCCCAAGAGACAAGCTGAAGTTGCTATCATAATAGCCAACAAAGTAGACTTCAAACTGAAATCAATCAAAAGTGGCCAGGACAGATATTACTTATTCATATTAGGAAAAATCAATCAAAATAAAATTTCATTTCTGATTATTTATGCCCCTAATATAAGAGCACCTTCATATGTAAAAGAAATACTACTAAATCTTAATTACAAAAGCTTCCATCCAAATACAATGGAATATATATATTTCTCAGTACCTCATGGAACTTTCTCTATAATTGACCACATACTTGGTTGTAAAGGAAATAACAATAGCTACAAACAATGGGAATAACCCCTGGTATCATATCAGGTCATCATGGCTTAAGTTAGAATTAAACAACAACAAAAATTATAGAAAGCTTACAAACTCACAGAAACTGAACATCTCTACATTGAACCACCTCTGGGTAAAGGAAGAAGTTAAGAAAAAAATCAAAGACTTTCAACTTTCATCAACTGAAGGCTTTAGAACAATTAGAAACAAACTTGCCTAGAAGGAGTAGATGAAAGGAAATTATCAACCTTTGGGCTGAGACAGTACAATAGAAATGAAGAGGACAATACAAAGAATCAATGAACCAAAAAGTTGGTTCTTTAAGTCAACAAGATAGACAAAACATTATCCAAACTAACCAAAAGATAGAGAGAGATTACTGAAATAAACAGAATTAGAAATTAAAAGGTAGGCATAACAACATATATCCAGGAAATCCAGAGAATTATCAGGTCATACTTCGAAAATCTATACTCTATTAAAATGGAAAACCCAAAAGAAATGAACAGCTTTCTGGACAAGTACCAATTACTAAACTTAAATCAAGAGCAGATTAAATGCCTAAACAGATCTATAACACAAAAGGAAGTTTAAGCAGTTTTTAAAAGTCTCCCAAATACAAAAAGCTAAGGAACAGATGGTTTTATGGCAGAATTCTACCAAGCAGTAAAAGAGGAACTAATACCAATACTGAACAAACTGTTCCATACAGGGGAAACTGAAGGAACACTGCCAAATTCTTTTTATAAGGCCACAGTCACCCTGATACTCAAGCCACTCAAACATACAACTAAGGAAAAGAACTACAGACCACTCTCCCTCATGAACATTGATGCAAAAATATTCCACAAAATTCTGGCAAACAGATTACAACATATAAAATAGGTCATTTACCATGACCAAGTAGGCTTCATCCCAGAAATGCAGGGATGTTTTAACATACGAAAAACTATAAATGTCATCAATCATATAAACAAATTGAAGGAAAAAAAAACACATGAACATCTCCTTAGATGCTGATAAAGCCTTTGACAAAATCTAACACTTCTTTTTGATAAAAGTCCTGGAGAGCTCAGGAACACATAGAAAATTCTTAAGTATAATATGCGATTTAAAAGAAGCCGATAGCCAACATCAAACAAAACAGGGAGAATCTCAAAGGAAACCTACTAATCTCAGGAGCTACAGAAGGCTGTCCCCTCTCCCCTTATCTATTCAACATGGTTCTTGAAGTTTTAACCAAAGCAATAAGAAATCAAAAAGAGATTAAAGAAATATAAATTGGAAAAGAAGTGAAACAATCTCTATTTGCAGATGATATGATTGTATATATAAGTGACCCACAAAATTCTACCTGAGTACTTTTATACCTGATATTTATACCTGATAAACACCTTCACAATGTAGCAGAATACAAAATTAAGAAAAAAAAAATCAATAGCCCTCCTATACACTAAAGACAAACAGGCTGAAAAAGTAAAAGAGACATAACCTTTTATAATAGCTGCAAATAGCATTAAATACCTCATTGTAACTAGAACAAAAGAAGTAACAAATCTGTTGACAAAATCTTTAAGTCACTGAAGAAATAAACTGAAGAGGATATCAGAAAATGAGAAGATCTCCCATGTTCCTGGATAGGTAGGATCAACACAGTCAAAATGACAATCTTGCCAAAAGTAACCTACAGATTCAGTGCAATTTGCATCAAAATCCCAGCATAATTATTTTTTACATACTTTGAAAGAACAACACTGAATAGCTTGGGATCTGAAACACCTTGGATTGACACCTTGGCTCCCACTCCATTTAGAGGAACACCTCACTCAGTCTTGATGTTGGGGTGCGGAAACTGCATCTGCCAGGAGTGGATGCTGAACTGGATGCAATATTGGGACCTTTGGACCTCCTGCCCTTGCTGGGGAGGAGATGGGGAGATGTGGAGAAGAGAGAGTGACAGGAGGGGGTGAGAGGGGGAAGGGACCTGAATAAGGATATACACGGATAGAAAATGTGACTTTATTCATAATAAAAAAAATTGAAAAATTAATAAAAATGAAAAGAAAGAACGATACTCAATTTAATTTGGAATAGCAAGAGAGCCAGGATTACCAAAACCATTTTGCTGAACAAAAAAAAACTTCAGGAGGCATCACCATCTCTGACTTCAAGTTATACTATAGAGCGACAGTAATAAGAATAGCCACATACTGGCATAAAAACAGACTTGTGGATCAATGGAAATGAATTGAAGCCCCAGACATTAACCCACACACCTATGATTGATTATATGGTTGATTACATTACAGATCATCATATGTTGAACCATCTCTGTTCTCTATGATAAACTGTACTTGATCATAATGAAGAACATTTTTTTAATATTCTTTGATCCAGTTTCCCATTATTTTAATGGATTATTTTAACATCAATGTTCATGAGAATGATTGGTCTTTAGTTCTCTTTCTTTGTTGTGTTTTGTGTGGTTTGGTTATCAGAGTGACTGTAGCTTCATACATACAGTTTGGAAACATTCCTTCTCTCCCTGAGTTTTTTGTTGGAAAACATTTAATAACCACATATATTCCTTTGGAAGTTATAGAATAATTTATGTTGTTTATATACTCTTGATTTAATTTTGGTAAGTGGTACCTATCTAGAACATTTTCCATTTCTTTTATGCTTTACAATTTTGTGGTGTACAAGTTTTGAAATATGACATAATTTTCTGGATTTCCTTGGTGTCTGTTGTTATAGCCCTCTTTCATTTCTAATTTTGTTAATTTTAATATTCTCTCTGCCCTTTGTTTAGTCTGTATAAAGGTTTGACTATCTTTTCTAAAAGAACAGACTCTTTGTTTTATTGATCCATCGTATTGTTCACTTTGTCTCAATTTAATTGATTTCAGCCTTGAGTTTGATTATGTCCTTCCTCTTTTTGAGTAAGCTTGTTTCTTTTTGTTCTAGATATTTCAGGTGTGCTGTTCAGTTATTAATGTGAGATTTCTCCAAATTCTTTATGTATATACTTAGTGCTTATGAACTTTCTTCATAGTACTGTTTCCAATGTGTCCCAAAATTTGATTATGTTGTGGATTCATTTTTATGGAATTCTAGGAAACCTTTAATGTCTTTATTTATTCCTTTCGTTCTCTAGTGAGTTGTTTAGTTTCCATAAGTTTCCAGGCTCTCTGTAGTTTGCTTTATTGTTGAGCTCTAACTTTATTGCATGGTTGTTTGAAAGAATTCAAGGGGAAATTTCTATCAATGTTTGCTTAATGGTCAAATATGTGGTCACTTTTAGAGAAGTCTCAATGGGGTGCTGAGAAGAAAGTGTATTATTTTGTGTTTGGGTGAAATGTATTATATATTAAAGTCTACTTGGATTATAACATCTGTTAGATCCTGTACTCCTCTGCTAAGTTTCTGTCTGGTAGTTCTCTCCATTGGAAAGAATGGAATGTTGAAGTCTTCCACTGTCAATGGGTGGAGTTTGATGTGTGATTTGAGTATTGGTAATCGTACTTTTACATATCTGGGTTCTCTTGTATTTGGAACATACATGTTCATAATTGAGACTACATATTAATAGATTTTTTCTATAATGAATATGATCAATCTATTTAGCTTGGTTTTAGTTATTTTAGACATTAGAATATCTTTACCAGTTTGTTCTTAAGTCCATTTAATTGGAAAGTAATTTAGACATAGCCTTTTTTTGAAGTGTAGGTATATTTCTTGTTTGCAACAAAAAGACGGATTTTGCTTATTGTCCATTCTGTTAGCTGGTTTATTTTTATGGGTGAATTGAATCTATTAAGGGATATTAATGGCCAGTGATTGCTAATTTCTGATATTTTTGGTGGTAATATTTGTGTGTTTCCTTGATAAGGAGTCTCCTTCTGTGGGATTATCTATTGTTTGTGGTTTTCTTGGTGTATCTAGCTTCCTTAGTTTGGAGTTTTTCTTCAAGTACTCTCTATAAGGCTGAATTTGTGGCTAGGTATTGATTAAATCTGGTTTTGTCATGGAATATCTTCTTTAATTTCTCTATGATGACTGAGAGTTTTGCTGGGAATAGTAGACTAGGTTGGCATCCATGGTCTCTTAGTGTCTGTCCAAGGCTTCCTGGCCTGTATAGTCAACACTGAGATGTCTGGAGTTATTCTGAAGTGTCTGCTTTATAAGTTATTGGGACTTTTTCATTTACATCTCTTAAAATTCTTTATTTTTTATGCTTTGTGGTTTAATTATGTAACATGGATGCTTTAGAGGTTCTAGTACTTTTGGTGCTCTCTAAGCTTCTTGTAATTTCATAGGCATTTTATTTCAATTTGGAAGGTTTTCTTCTACGTTTTTTTTATTGTTTTGAATGTTAGAGTAGTTACATTCTTTTTTATTTTTTAGTGTAAATAAAGTCATATTTTGTACTGTATATATCCTTGTTCAACCTCCCTTCACCGTCCAACCCTTTCCAGTTACTTTCACTTTTCCACATCTCTTTCTCTCCTCCCCAGCATTGGCAGGAGGTCCCAGGGTCCCAATAAAGTTTAGTTCAGCATCCATTTGTTGAATGTATTTTTTTGTACATTTGTGCTGGTATTTTTCTCCTTAAATTTTTATTATTTTTATGTTTAGTCTTACCATGGTATCCCAGATTTCTTGGTCATTTTGCGTTGTGATATTTTTGTCTTTACTATTTTCTTTGATTGATGAATTTATTTTCTCTTCAGTATCTTGTGGTGATATACTGAGTGTTTAGTAATTGTCTGGAATATCAGAAGATAAAGACACCAACTGAGTCAAGCCATGAAGGTCAGAAAATGGTGACCCACAACTGTAATTTTATTATTTCACTGCAGAGATCCCTACGAATCTCTCTTAGTTCAAGACATAACAGAGTCCAGCAGTAGTGGCATATACTTTTAATCCTAGCTCTAAGAAAGTTGAACCAGGAAGTAAAATATCTGGGTGGAGAGAGAGAAGAAAGAAATTCAGTTTTACCTATCACTTCCCTATTTGGCTGAGAAAGAAAAGGTTGGAGATAGAGGATTCCTTGAGACAGGCTGAGGAATTGGCTGTGTAAGGAGTAGTTGTGATTTGTTTTTCTATCTCTCTCATATTTCAGCATTCCCCCAATATCTGGCTTCAGATTTTTATTCTAACCTAATAGAATTTATGCAATAGTGTCTTCCATGTAAGATATTTTCTGTTCCATTTTTTATTTCCTCTTTAAAGGCCATTATTGTTAAGATTTTCTGTGAATGTAGCCTAGTATAATACTAATTATTTGGCTATCTGGCAGCAGATTTTTGTGAATGCAGAGGCATCATGGAAGATGAGGCCGAGGCAGTGAATGGGTAGAAGGAGACACATAGAAGCTCTTTTTATGTAAAAGTAATTTATTATTTGATAGAGGGATTGGCTATGATTAAAAGAGAAACATAAAAGAAACAGAGAAAGGGGAAGAGAGAGAAGGATAGAGATATTGGAAGATAGAAATGAAGGATGCTCCAGAGAGAGAGAGACTGATTTAGAGGCAAGGGTTGTACTCAAGTTCCTAGGTCCAACAGACTGGGCCAGGAAAATGTATATTTAATACCTTTCATTTTGTGAATCTTGGATTATTTCAAGCAGTTCTTGTGCTCTGGGTTATAACCCCTGTAAGGTCAAATGACCCTTTCACAGGAGTTGTATATCTGATATCCTGTGTAACATATATTTATATTACAGTTCCTACAAGTAGCAATTCTACTGTTATGAAGTAGAAACATAAATAATTTTATGGTTGGGGTCATTGCAACATGGGGAACTACTCAATTATATGGTCACAGTATTAGAAATGTTGAGAAAAACTATCACAATTTACACATTCACATAAAAAAAGATGTTGAGGTGCATAGGTTTATTCTTATTTTTTTAGGTTTGACAGATTGAGTTACTCTATTTTCATTCGTATTTATAGAAAAATCAGTCTAAATATATGATTCTTGAGACACCTGCATCAATATTACATAAAATGCTTATTTAAAATGCACACTCCCAGCATGATAATGACTATAGCTTTCTAGAATTTGTCTTTTCATAGAAACACCAAAAAAAAATAGATTCAGAGTCAAGTATTAACAAAATAAGTAAGACTGAAATCACATCTAAACACAATTATGATGCTGTAAAAGAAAGATAAAAGAAGAAACAAACCAAAACCCTACAAATACAAGAGAGAATGTATTCTTAAATGAAAACAGAAGCCAGTACTGAGGAATAAGCGCAGGTGGGAACAGCAAAGCAAAGTTTATGAGTAGAGCAAACACCATCCTAAAAGAAAGATTATAGCAACAAAAAGGGTTTATTCTTATAGTATCTGGGTAAATGGCTTATTACTAACATTTAGGTCAGAATGATTTTTTTATATATGATTATATATAAAATGATTAATTTTATATATGAAAAAGAAGGATATATTCTGTGCATTGTAGAATATGTCATCTGTTCAATCAATATTCCTGCTTACAAATTGTTATTTTGAGATATATATTTTCTCATGACAATTTATTTTATTTTAAAATTTTAGTGTTATACTATATTTTAGCTGAAAATCTTTCTAAAAGAATTTTTGTAGACTGATAGAAAAAGAAAAGACAATTAGGCTGAATAAAAATTATACTGTTCTTCAGATATTTAAATGTGATAAAAATATAATTATTACCAGATATTAATAAATTGCACTTTCAACAGTTGAGGTGTTCATTAAAAAAATCTCTTGAGAAAAATGGCAGTTCTTTATTTACTTTTATTTCAACTAGTATTTTTAATAATAACTATTAATCAGGCCACTTTAACATGTCAGTACATACTTATAGTAGTCACTGATTAAATTAATGTATCCAACACCCCCTTTCAGCTACTATCCTAATTAAAGTCAATGTTTATTTCTACATCTGGAAATAAGAGAAAATATACTTACATTTAAAAATAAAATTTTTATTTTGAGTATTTCACATATAAAGCTCTCTATTTCAATTTTGCTACACATTATAGAATTCAAGTTTTATAGCTGAATAATGTTTTTTGCTATTTATCAAGAAAAACAGTAAATTGAATTTAAAATGCTGATAAGTTAACAATAACTATAAAGAAACTAAAATCATAAGCATGACTTATCAGGGGTGATAATGCAAATAATTTGCTACACATAAAATTACTTTCTGTTCAGCTTTCCCTCTGGATTTTTTTTCCTATCCCTGTATATCCTCATTCAAGGTCCCTTCCCCCTCCCACCACATCAGGTCACCCTTTCTTTCTCCACAACTCCCCATCCCCTCCCTGGGCAGGCTGCACACAGTCCCATGGTCCCACTGATCCAATAAAGCTTAGCTGAACAATGTTTTACTTTGTATACTTACTGGGTTCTTTATCTACTGAGTTGCTAATTTGATTAATCTATTATGGAGAGTATAACAATGAACATAGACTCATTTTCTGCTATTGTATGCAGATTTCTGTGATATTTTTGTACATACATTAGTAATGAGATATCTGGGCAAGTGACAGCTCTGATTTTAGATTTTCAAGGCTAATTTATTTTTTGGTCAATAAAAGTTGTACTTATTTACATTATATTTGTCAGAATTTATAAATTTTGAAAGTAATAGTCTTTCTAACTGGAGTTATAATACTATTTCTTATGAATAAAGTCTCATTTTTTATCTATGTATCCCCTTGTTCATACTCCCTTTCCCTTCCCACCCCTCCCAATATTAATACTTTGTTCTTGGGTATTTATTTTTGAAATAAATAAAATCCATTCTTCAGATAGAATATATAGACAAAAATTATCTACAAAGTCACTTTATGATAAGGTACATACTTTAACACCAGCATTAATAAATAAGCTAATTTAGTGACTTTAAAATCTTGTTTATATTAATAAGGTTACATGTTGAAACAAATATAATGTTCTTATATCTTACAATAAATAATATTTCAGTCTACAATACTTTAAGTATATGGTAATAGTATCATATGATTATTATACCTGGTGATACTAGAGCTGTCATGGTTTTATGAGCATATTCTATGATGTTCACTTGACAAGGAGACTAGCATATAATTTCTTAGAATGTAACCATCAGTTGGAAAGTGGTGGCACATGTTTTTTTATTCCATCAATTTCAAGGCATAGACAGGAAGATTTATGAGATTTTAAAACCAGCATGGTCTACAATGAGTTTCAAAAAAGCTATGGCTATTGTACAAAAAAAGCCAGTCTTAAAAAATGAAAAAAAAAAAAACAAAATAAAACAATGTGCCCATGTCCTTAAATAATGTATTCCTGTAACATAATTCATACTATATTTCCATCAATTCTATTTATTAAAGGCACTTACACAGAATTTATGATTGCTTTTAAAATTTCTTTTGGTTTCATTAGCTAGTTTCAAATATATAATCATGTCTACAGCAGAATTTTAATGTCCATTTAACTTTCAGGACAGATAATTTAAAAAAAAAAGAAAAGAAAAAAAAAAAAACTTGTTCAGCAACTCTGGAATGTATGTTTTTTTTTTTCTTTGAAAACTGGGAATCAATCTCCCCAAGGATCCAGCAATACCACTTCTGGGTGTATACCCTAAAGAAGCACAGTCACACTCCAAAGGAATTAGCTCAACTATTTTCATAGCAGGATTATTTGTAATAGCAAGAACCTGGAAACAACCTAGATGCCCCTCAACTGAATAAAGAATTAACAAACCGTGGTGTAGCTGGAATCCCGGATTGTACTGGAGAAGCATTGCTTACAGCCCAGCGTGCTCGGCGGCGTAAGGAGAGGCGGTGCTTCCGGGGCAGCGCGTGCAGCGGTGGAAGGAGAGGCGGGACTTCCGGCCCTGGTGCGCGGCGGCTCCGTACGGCTGTGGCTAGGCGCGTTGCTAAAACCTTCTTTTGCTCGTGATTCTAACAAAATAAATCTTGTTTAAAACATATCTATTGGTGGCGGGTTTCATCCGCGATATTTGGCACCTTAACGCGGGGCAAATTCCCTGAACCCCCTGAATTCCGCGCCCACGCACAGCAGAGCCCCGCCGGATTCTGCGCCCGCTGCATGCTTCGGATCCCATTTGCGTGCACAGTGTTCAGCACAGCAGCCAGGAGGGAATCTGCGTGCGGAAGAGCTACTGAGACCCAGTTCTGAGGGTGCACACCTGGTAGGATTTGTGGAGGCATTTGGCACAGAACCTCTGGGCTTACTCACCAACCCATTTCAAGCACCATTGCTGCTGCACTATGACACCTGCTGACCGTAAGTCCTCATTACATCTGAGTAAGGCAAAATTTTTTTTCTTTCTTCTAAAATGTCCGATCAGATAAATGTTCACAATTTTACTCACTTTTTCACAATGGTGATAGAGGATTATTTCCAGGATTACGCATTTGGAGGTTATCTCCACCCAGGAGTCC
>PVIH01012828.1:0-24171 GCA_004025045.1 Sigmodon hispidus
TTACAAATAGACTGGATATTGTGACTGTAATTCCTGCTTGAGAGTTGTTCTGTTATAATTTTGCTATATGGAAATTGAAACCTTCCTTTTTAATTAGACAGAAAAGAGGAGATATGGTGGAATGTTCTCTGTATGCTGAAAATAAAGGACTGTTTAGGCCTATGCACAGCACCGTAGAAGTGGGTGGAGAATCAGAGGATAGGCATGTAGAAGGAGGGTGGAGTTAGTCAGTCTCCATCAGACCCCCAAAGAAGACAGACATGTAGAGGAACAGGTGAGCCATGGGCTGAGCCACGTGGTGGGAAGATTAATGGAAATGGGTTGAATTAAGATGAAAGAGCTAGCTAGTAATGTGCTTAAGCCATGGGCCAAACAGTATAAAGTATATAAGTGTCTGATTAATTTCTTTGGGGGACAAAAGCCACCATGGACCAGGTTCCAAACCTCTGCCGCGAACCAGGGCACAAACCTCCAGGCCCAAATGGCCTGGTGAAAGCCTTGCACAACAGGATTCCAGAGTACTCACCTTGAAAACCAGCATTCACAAAGGCCCATCCTATGAATTATCATATACTATAGAATACTAACCACTTAAGACAACCTTACAAGGCTGGAAAGGTAGATATAAACCCCAAATTATGATATAGGAATGGCTTGCTGAAAGTCACAAAGGAGTCAGTCACTTTAACAGGATTTGGCAACATATGTTCTTTCTCATGTTTTGGCCCATTTCCATGACATGTGCCAATGTAATATATTCAGTAAGAATTCAAGTCAGCTGTTCATTTTAATGAAAACAAATTAAACTAAGAACTGACCTGTTTCACCTGTATCTTAAGAGATCTCTATGTTATAGTCATTGCTAGTAAAACATATTCCTATAGAGCTAGTAAAACATATTCCTATATTTTATAAATAACTACCAGCCTCTAGGAATGAATACCACTGCGAGCCTTCTCTGGCTACTGAAGACAGACAAACTACTCCACAGGTGCCCAATAGTTTTGTTATTAGTGAGCATTCCCTGGTTAATGGGAAAAAAAGAACAGACTTTCACATAGAGACCCTGTAGTTCAGTTATTTGTTGACACTTTGAGACAACACACTTAATTTTGTAGCATGTTTTCTGTTACAATATTATGGTGGGAACTTCAAGGCTACTTTTCAGGGGCCATTGAAGTAGACAGACAAGATGCCTGGGTTCCATCATAGCTGTGTCTATAGTCAGCAATATGCTTTTGCCTAAGTCCTCTTAGTCACGTGACCTATATTTTCTTTCCCTTCAATTTGAGAATTTTATAGAAGATCTATTTCCATGGTTGTTTTTATATCTAACATTCCAGATTCTCAGCTATCAACTATAGACTTTTTGAAATCTCTTTAACAAGTGATAATTGCATTTGGTTAAGTCTAAAAAGGCACAGTAATACTAATAACATGGCTGCTTTCTTCCTGTCTTTAAAAGTGCTCTGTATTCAACCACATGTGGTTTGAAAAACACCTCTAAACAGAGCCAAAGTTTCTTTTTTTTGTTTTGTTTTGTTTTGTTTCTTTTTTTTCTTCTTTATTTATTTTGTATTTATCAAAAAATCTGTAAAATGAATTTAAAATGCTGAAAAGTTAACAATAACTATAAAGAAGATAGAAATCAAAAGCATGACTTATCAAGGGTGATAATGCAAATAAGATTGCTACACATATATTTACTTTGTGTTCAGCTTTCCCTCTGAATTTTTTTTTCCATCCCTGTATATCCTTATTCAAGGTCCCTTCCTCCTCCCACCACATCAGGTCATTTTACTTCTCCTCAACTCTCCATCCCCTCCCTGGGAAGGGAACAGATAGTCCTATGGTCCCACTGACCCAATAATGCTTAGATCATTCTCCACTCCCGGCCAAATCCAGTTTTGTCCACCCTCCCTCAAGAGTGTGTCAGGTGTACCTATAGTTGGAGTGGGATCCGAAGGGTCAGTCCAGCGTGTTTCTGATCCCAAGATGTTCAGTGGTTGTGCTTTGCCACTTGGACATGCTTGACTTTTTTTCTTGCTTGTTTGTTTAGAGACCACTAATGAGTGAGTACATCCCCTGCTTATCTTTCTGAGTTTGTGATACCTCGCTCAGGAGGATATTCTCCAAATCCATACATTTGCCTGCAAATTTTAGGATATCATTTTTTCTTACTGCTGAGTAGTACTCCATTGTGTAGATGTACCACAGTTTGTTAATCCATTCTTCAGTTGAGGGACATCTAGGTTGTTTCCAGGTTTCTGCTATTACAAAAAATGCTGCTATGCACATAGTTGAGGTAATACCTTTGGAGTGTGAATGTGCCTCTTTAGGGTATACACCCAGAAGTGGTATTCCTGGGTCCTTGGAGAGATTGATTCTCAATTTTCTGAGAGACCTCCATATTGCATTCCAAAGTGCCTGAACAAGCTTATACTCTCGCCAACAATGGAGGAGTGTCCCCCTTGTTCCACATTCTCTCCAACATAGGCTGTCATCTGTGCCTTTTATCTTAGCCAATCTAACAGGTGTTAGGTGGTATCTCAAAGTTGTTTTGATTTGCATTTCTCTGATGGCTAAAGATGAAGAGCACTTTTTCAGGTGCCTTTCAGCCATTCATAGTTCCTCTGTTGAAAATTCCCTTTTTAGATCTGTACCCCATTTTTTGATAGGGTTATTCAAGGTTTTGGGTTCTAAATTCTTGAGCTCTTTATATACCTTAGAGATCAGTCCTCTATCACTTGTAGGGTTGGTGAAAATCTTTTCCCATTCTGTAGGTTGTCGTTTGGTCCTATTGACAGTGTCCTTGGCTTTGCAGAAGCTTCCTAGGTTCAGGAGATCCCACTTATTGATTGTTGGTCTTAGTGTCTGTGCCACTGGTGTTATATTTAGGAAGGGGTCACCTGTGCCAATTGTAGAAGTGCATTTCCTATTTTTTTTTCTATCAAGTTCAAAGTGGTTGGGTTTAAGTTGAGGTCTTTTATCCACTTGGATTTGAGTTTTGTGCAGGGTAACAGGCTCGGATCTATTTGCATTTTTCTACACACTTCCATCCAGCTATGCCAACACCATTTGTTAAATATATTATCTTTTTTCCATTGAATGTTTTGGGCCTCTTTGTCAAAGACCAGGTGTTCATAGGTTTTTGGGTTAATGTCTGGATCCTCAATTCAATTCCATTGGTCCACAAGTCTGTTTTTATGCCAGTACCCAGCTGTTTTTATTACTGTAGCTCTATAGTATAGCTTGAAATCAGGGATGGTGATACCTCCTGAGGTTCTTTTGTTGAGTAAGATTGTTTTGAGCCACAGTTTCTTAAAGGCAGGCAAATCACTATCCCTGCCCAGGTCAGAAGCTTGAAAACTTTCTCCCTTGTAGTCCATGCATTTCTGGGTATGATGAAGAGATAACTGGTGGTTACCAGATGATACAACATGTCTTTGGATATTCCAATGGTGTCGCAACACTTGATAACTTTCAGAGTTCTGGAAAGAGAGCAGAAGCAGTAAGGCTCCGTTACTGAATAGCATCATCTGGCCCAGAAGAGTTGCTGAGATTTTTCTTAATTTGTCTCTGCTCTGTCAGACAAAAAAAGTGCTTATGCTGGGTTCATTGAGTGAATATAAATTTCACAAACATAAGCATAATGAATATTCTACTCTTTTAGGATCCTGAGTCATATTTGATCTCTCATCACGACTTGGAGTTTGAGAGAATATTTTTATTATTTTAAAAGAAATTGTTCATTTAATACAAAAATTGCTGTTTTCTCTCCCTCCCCTTCTCCCACTCTCCCTACATCCCCCCATCACCCACTATGCACTCATCTAAGTGGTTAAAGCCTCCCATGAGTAGTCAACACAGGTTGGTTAACCAAGTTGAGGCAGGACCAAGCCTTTCCTCCTTGCATCAAGGCTGAGTAAGCTATCCCACCATAAAGAATGGGCTCTAAAATTCTACTTTGTAAGTCCTGGTCCCATGGCCAGGAGCCCTACAAAGAGATCAAGGCACAAACTGTCACCCTCATTTAGAGGGCCTAGTTTGGTCCCAGGCAGGATCCCGAGGTGTCAATCTAGAGTAATTGAGCTCCTACAGATGGGGTCAGCTGTCTCTGTAATTTTATTCATCATGCTTTTGACCCCCTTAGATTCTCTATTTCCTCCTCTCTCTCTTCAATCAAACTCTAAGAGCTTGGCTAAGTGTTTGGCTGTGAGTCTCTGTATCTGCTTCCATCAGTCACTGGATGTAGGTTCTATGATGACAATTAGAGTAGTGCCCAATCTGACTATAGGGGAAGACTAGTTCAGGCACTAGTTTTATCTGGGGACATCCTTTATGGTTTCTGGGGTATTCCCTCGCACCAAGTTTCTCCCCAATTCCATAATGCTTTACTCTGTCAAGATATCTCTTTAATTGTACTCCCTTTCCATCCTTCCTGCAAGTTGGTCATTTTGGTTTCTACCCAGCATTCCCTGTTCTCTACTCCTCCCTCCCAGTCTACCCAGGGTGGTGATACATTATATATTGAATACAACCTGGAATTTCAAGTGATCAACCCACAGTCAAACAAGGCAGAGGTAGCTCATTCCATTAGTCTCATCACTTGGGAGATGATGTGAGAACTCAGAGAGTAGAAAGAGTAACTGAATAATGGTAACTCACACTTTATCTGAACATGGGGATCCAGAGAATCTCTATGAGTACAAGGCCAAACATCCAGGCAGTAATGGCACACACTTTCAATCACAGTATGGGGAAAGATGAGAGTGGTGACCTACACCTTTAATCCCTTAACTCCAAAGAGACCTTTCTGTTTTTCTGCAGTTCAAGGTTAACTACCAAATAGAGTAGTTCATACCTTTTATCTTAACCTGGATGGGATACAGCTGAGAGAAAGTATTTGAGGCAGGCATAGGAAGACAGCGGGCTTTAGAAGTGACCAGGAGTGAGGTTAAGGAAGTTGGAAGATAGTTGGGTGAGATTTGACTATGGTGTTTCTCTCTTTGATGTTTTAGACTGTCCCTAATATCTGGCTCAGAGTTTCTTTCATTACAATCAGATATGGTGTAACACTTGGCATCTAACTTTGGGGCACAAATTCCTCCCCCCCAAAAAAAAAGCTGCTTGCCAACTAGAGCAACACATGGCAGGAGGAATAATTACTGGTTGGCTAGGCTTTCTGTTCTGAGTTAGCCTACAGTCAGGCTACATGTGTTTCTATTTACTTTTATCTGGATAACTTTTTCAGACAGAGGCCTCTTTTTTCCTGGTGGGCTGCAGATTGTTTTCTTTGCTTATACCTCTCCTTGGGCTGCTATCACACTAGGTAGCTGTCCCACTTCATAGTCATTTGAATCCTTACTGACAAGGATATGCTAAATAAACAAAAAGAAATAAAAAGCCCTCTAGAAATAGACCATATAATGCTTTATTAAATTTGCATTTTCCCTGTGCTAATGAGACAGGAACATCAGCTGCTGAAAGGCATTGGACTATAGAACAAACAGCTGAGCTAATTCAGTCTGTCTATTTCAAAGATGTACAGACCTCAGAATGGAAGCCAGGCTATGTGATACACTGGAGAAGGGGTTTTGCTTTTATTTCCACAGGCGAAGAAAAGTTTTGAATACCATCAAAATTAATAAAGACTCTATTTGAACTAGGGAAACTTCATGGAAATAAAAATTGATGGCTCATTGACCAATATTACAATTCTTTAAGTAGTAAGCAAAAACAAAGAATTGGGGCAGGTTTTTGCTTTTGTCCTTATAAAAAACCAAAAATATTCATTTTTAAGAAGTTAAAAGATCTTGGACATCTATACATCTACAACAGAAGGGAGGCTATCCAGAAAAATTTATAAGCAAATGGATATTGGACCTATTAGTACCAATACACTTTACATTGTAAAATTTTATTTCTTATTCTCTATATCACTTTATTAGTAAGAAAATGTGAAGTCCTAGTTTAATTATAATATAATGCTGATTTAGAGTTGGAGTGTGGCTCTCTTCTTCTTTAAACCCAAGCGTACTTCATAAATAAAAATGCAAAATCTCTATCATATCAAAAGCCACCTGATATGGCAAAAAAAAAACTAAAAATAAGGGACTGTTCCATTATTACTATTCCTATGCTGAATAAATGCTTATATATTTAGCTTCCTATACATTGTGTTGGGTTTTAGTCTCTAATCAGTTTTCTGCAGAGATCCATGACAATGCCTAATTGTGAACTTGAAGTATCAAAAAAGAATATGTGCCCCCACAACAATGATTTTACATGGACTATGACCAAGCCACACCAACCAAAGATCAAATATGAACTTCAAACTTCTCAGGACAATTTCAAGATGGCTAGCTGAAGTAAAGAAGCTTCACATAATACTCTAGACAGGACTTAGGATAAGCCATGCACTTTTCTGTTATGCAGAGACTGGATAAGAAATGATACAGCCACATATTTTAAGAAGTAAAAATCAATATCACTTTTCTTTTCAGGATCCCCTAAAGATGTTATTGCCCACAGACAGCAGAAGTAAATTTAAGAACATGGTACCACATTCCAAAGAGGTGGGGTAGATGGTTTTTGATCTTTCAATAAATTATGAATGATAGTAATTGTTTAGGGTTATTGGTTAAAAATTGTTATTGATTATGGTTAGAAAAAGCTAAACAAGAGAGATTAGATTCAGGGTTATTGTTTCTTTTAAAAAAAGAATGTAGATATAGATATAATAAGATATAAGGGTAGATTATTGACATTTAAAAATTATCTACATTATCTACATTTAAAAAGCAATTACTAGCTTTAAATATTTTATACTGGATTGGAGTCCTGGACTTTAATTATTTGGGAGACATTTAATAACAACTTCAATTTGCTTCGGGGTTATAGGTTTGTTTAGGTCATTTATCTGATCTTGATTTAATTTTGGTAATTGGTACCTGTCCAGAAAGCTGTCCATTTCATTTAGGTTTTCCATTTTAGTAGAGTATAGATTTTCAAAGTATGACCTGATAATTCTCTGGATTTCCTGGGTATCTATTGTTAAGTCTCCCTTTTCATTTCTGACTTTGTTAATTTTGATACTCTCTCTGCTTTTTGGTTAGTTTGGATAAGGATTTGTCTATCTTGTTGACGTTCTCAAAGAACCAACTCTTTGATTCATTGATTCTTTTTTATTGTTCTCTTTCTTTGTGTTGTATTGATTTCACCTCTAAGTCTGATTATTTCCTGCTGTCTACTCCTTCTAGATAAGTTTGCTTCTAATTGTTATATATCCATCAGCTGTGCTGTTAGGTCTCTTATATGAGATTCCTCTTAGTTTTTCATATAGGTATTTAGTGCTGTGAATTTTTCTGTTAACACTGCTTTCATTATATCCTATGAATTTGGGTATGTTGTGAATTCATTTTCATTAAATTCTCAGAAGTCATTGATTTGATTCTTAACTTCTTCCTTGACCCATAGGTGGTTCAATGTAGAGATGTTCAGATTCCATGAGTTTGTAAGCTTTCTGTGATTTTTGTTGTTAAATTCTAACTTTAGATCATAGTGGTCTGATATGATACAAGGGGTTATTTTGTATCTATTGATATTTGCTTTATGATCAAATATGTGGTAAATTTTAGAGAAAGTTCCATGGGGTGCAGAGAAATATGTATATTCCTTTGTGTTAGGATGGAAGCTTTTGTAAATATCTATTAAGTCCATTTGTGTCATAACATCTTTTATATCCCTTATTTCTCTATTCAGTCTCTGTCTGGTTGACTACCAAAAGCGAAAATGAGGTATTGAAGTTTCCCACTATTAGAGCGTGATGTTTGATATGGGGTTTAAGCTATAGTGACATTACTTTTACATATGTAGGTGCCTTTAAATTGGGGGCATAAATATTCAGGATTGAGATCTTCTCTTGGTGGATTGTTCCTGGGATGAATGATTAATGTCTGTCCTGGTCTCTTTAGATTGATTTTAGTTTAAAGTCTATTTTGTTAGATATTGGAATGGGTGCACCAGTTTCTTTCTTGAGATCACCAACCCTTTACTCTGAGCCTGTGCCTGTCTTTGACATTGAGGTGTGTTTCTTGTATATAGCAGAGAGATGGCTTCTGTTTTTGTATCCATCGTGTTAGCATATGTCTTTTTATAGATGAATGAGTCCATTGTTATTAAGTGATATTAATGACCACTGATTGTTATTTAATGTTGTTGTTGTTGGTAGCTTGTGTGGATTTCCTTTCTTTGGGCTTTTCTTTTGAGGAATTATCAATTGTTAGTGCTTTCATAGGTATATCTTGGTTCCTTAGATTCGAGTTTTCCCTCTAGTGCTTTCTGTAGGGCCGGATTTGTGGATAAGTATTGTTTAAATCTGATTTTGTCATGAAATACCTTGTTTACTTCATCTATGGTGATTGATAATTTTGCCGAGTATAGTAGTTTGGGTTGGCAGTCATTGTCTTTTAGTGTCTGTATAATGTCTGACCAGGACCTTCTTGCTTTGATAGTTTCCATTGAATAGTCTGGTATTATTCTGATGGGTCCGCCTTTACAGGAAGTTGACACTTTTTCTTTGTAGCTATTAAATTTTTGTTCTATTTATTTTGTGGCTTGATTATTATGTAGCAAGCAGGAGGGATCTAACCTATTTGGTGTTCTGTAAGCTTCTTGTATTTTTATAGGCATTTTTTTTCTTTAGACTGGACAAATTTTCTTCTATGATTTTATTGAATATATTATCTGTGCCTTTGAGCTGGTATTCTTTTTCTATTTCAATTATTCTCAGGTTTTGTCTTTTCATAGTGTCTCAAATTTCCTGGACATTTGGTGTTATGGCTGTTTTGGTTTTAGTGGGGTTTTGTTGTGTTTTGTTTTGTTTTGTTTTTTGACTGGTGTATCAATTTTCACTATTTTATCTTCTATTCTGGAGATTCTCTCTTATATCTCTTTAATTCTGATGGTTATTCTTGTATCTGTACTTCTGTTTGTTTCTTCAGATTTTCTATTTGCACTTTTGCCTCATTTTGTGCTTTCTTTGTTGCTTCTATTTCAATTTTTAATTGCTGAAATGGTTTTCTTATCTGTTGGTTTTCTTCTTCTTTTTCTTTGTTTTCTCTTCAGGATTTGTTCATCTCTTCCAATTTTATGTTTGTATTTTCTTCTGTCTCTTTAAGGGAATTTTTTATCCTGTTTTAAGTCTTCTATAATCTTCATAAAGTTGTTTTTAAGTTTGTATCTTTCTGTTTTCTCTTCATTGCTTTATTTAGGCCTTATTGTTGTAGAATCACTAGCTTCTTCTGTTGGTGCCTTGTTGTTCTTTATATTTCTATATGTATTCTTGCACTGGAGTCAGCCCATTGTGTCCTCAGTTTATTCTCAGTCAGCTATTAGTTGGCTCTTAATCAGTGTGGGCCCAGGGTTTGTGTGTCTCCAGCTGCCACAGGGCTTCCTCTTTAGTCAGTTTTCAGTTGACCCTAGTCGACTCTCACTCAGCTATCTTAGTCACCTCTCTTACTCTGCTCTGGATCTGAGTTCTGCAGTATCTCTGGATATTTGTGTGTGATGACACGCTTGCTTTGGAGGTGAGATTTGGTCATGGGATGTCCCTCCTGCTATGTGTTTCTATTAATTGCTGGGGAATGTCTCTCACCTCTTACTCTGCTCTGGACATGGGCTCTGCAGGAACTGTTGATGTCCATGTGTTATAATGCAACTTGCTTTGAAGGTAGAGTTTCATTGTGGGATGTCCCTCCTATTGTGTATTTCTGGAAATTGCTGGGAGGCGGTTCTCCCAGCTTTTATTTGTTCAATTTCTTTGAAAAGATCAGGAACAAATAACCCAAAAGCAAGAGACTTCAGTTTATAAAAAGAGCTAAATTCATTAGGTCTCATATAATAAAAGAGATGCATGTTATAAGCCAGGAAAATTGAGTGGCTCAAATTCTACAGTAGAACAGGCCCATAGGGCTGAGGAAATTTTTCCAAACATAACATACTTCCTTATGAGACAACTTGGAGTCTGCCTGAGGGCCTAGAAACATTGACTGATTATGTCCAACTAATGAAAGGTGACCACACAACATCATTGAATGAGATGCAGACAGAATCCTGAGAGAAAGTCATGTAAGGTTCTTCCTCATTGCTAAATAAAGGACTTATGCATTTGTTTTTCACTTAACTTCCAATATCTGAGCTGTTGATACTTTATCTTTTCCACCTGCTTCCTGGGGAAGACATTAGGGTCCTGGAAAACAGCAACAAAAGGTCTTATGAATCAGTTCAGCAATAAAAATTATATGCTACTCTCCTGGTATTTTTAAATTTCCTAGAACCTCTTAAGATAGTTACTAACTCTCAATATGCAAAAATAGTTGTTTTGCATATTGAAACTGTTAAACTTATTTCAGACAATTCAGAATTAACTTTGTTATTTATGCAACTAAAACAAGTAATCAGAGATAGAAGTCATTCTTTGTAATAACACATATCAGAATCCATAGAGATGTATCAGGTCCTCTAGCAAAAGGCAATGATGAAATCCATCACCTATTGGTAGAAAATGTGCCAGAAGCCTCAGAATTTCATAAGGAACACAGAGTAAACAACAAAGGTTTGAAGAGAGATTTTCTATCACTAGGCAACATGCCAAAAAAAATTATAAGAAAATGACATACTTTATAATCAAACTTCATTACCTACAGAAAGTAAAATGTACTTAAGAAATGAAACTTGGCAAATGGGTGTGTTTTATGTTACAGAGTTTGGAAAATTAAAATATGTGCACCATAATGGATATACATATTCAGGATCTAAATGGTCAACTGATTTAAGTTTTAAAAAGGCTGATTCCAAAATTACACATTAATTAGAAGTCATGGCCATTATGGGAATATCTGTACAAATTGCGACTGACAATGCTTCAGCATGTCTCTAGTTAAATATTTTTTGCATATTAAAACATAAGACTTATTACAGTACACCATATAATCCTACAAAAAGTGCAGTTTAAGAAGGATATAATTTTACTCAAAAAGATATGTTTAATAAACAGAAAGGGGTAATAAAAACACCTAGAGATAGATTACACAGTGCTTTATTTAATTTAAAATGGCAAGACATTGGATAATAGAAAAAAATCTGCTGAATTAAATTAACCTATATATTTTAAAGATTCGTTGACACAGAATGGAAACTAATATATGTGTTACATTATAAAAGAGGTTTTGTTTTTGTTTCCACAGGAAAGGAACACCTATGAATACCATTAATATTGATAAAGAGTGAATTCAAACAAGAGAGACCTCTTTATTAGGTAAGGTGACAGTTCATCAAACAACTTGGTCATTAAATCCAAAATATCTTCTAAAACTAACAAATGCCTTTAATTTACCAGCTATGAAAAAGTAAAATAACTTTATATTGAAAAATAATACTCTTTCAATTACCAAAAACATTTTGACTAAACAAAAATATAACCTGGCTACAAAGGACTCCCCAAATTTAGGGTTGAGAAGAGTTTCATTTTGTCTTTCCAGGGGAATGAAAGTATCCAACTAAGGAATCTGAAGACCACTGGACAAATAAGACATCTAAAGGAGAAAGACAAATTATCCAAAGAAAAATGTCTCAAGAAAAAAGTAAATTTCTCCAAATGGTATTGCATAGTGGGATTATGCTAGTAATGTAAAAATTTGTTCTGCCTATGGGCTTAATAAAATCTGATTGGCCAAAGGCAAACAGGAAATGTGGGTGGTTCTACCAGGCTAAGAAAACTCAAGAACATCTCAGAGCAGACGCAGATGCCAGAGAATTGCCAAAGAGAACTGCTACAGACAAAACAAAAAGATGGCAGCAGACACAAAGGGATGAAGCTGAAATGCTGCTCTGAGAAAAGGTACCAAGTCATGCTGGTGAACAAAATGGACTGAGTTCAGATGAAGGAACTAGCAAATTGTATGCCTGGGCATTAGGTCAATCAGGATAAAATAATATATGCCTGTGTGTGATTATTTGAGGCAAAGCAAGGCTGAGAGCAAGACTAAACCTTTGGTCCAGGCCCAGAAAATCTGGGCCAGAACCTATTACAATAGTATTGTACATTTCTAGCAGGATAAAATTTCAAAGATCTTCCCAAATACTTGTTTCTGCTTCACTCTACAAACATTAGTAACAAGTGGTCTTTTTGTCATCCCAATTCAACTAAAATTCAAAGCTGGCTTTAGAGTTGGAACATGGCTCTCTCCTTCTCTTAATCATAGCATGCTTGTTAAAGAAAAATCCAAAGTCTGTTTTATACCGGAAGATCCACCTGATCTTCTGATATGAGACAGAAGAAAACTTAAGGGACTATTGTATTGTCAATAATTTCATAATCTTTTGGTTTTGACTCTTTAAAATTTTTCTTAAGGTATAAATATCATCTCTAAATATATAAGCACTATATAAACACATGCATATAAATGTATTATATGTATATATATTATATATATTCTGTTGTGACATTAATGGTCATATAGATTACTAATTCAATGAATAGACTTCATCTAGCATCCTGTATGTGATTTGGGGGCTTGAGTCTAAAACAAGTCATTAGAAATTAAGTTTGTATACCTTGTTGGATATACCTAATATATTATATTATAGTTCTTTAACCTCTCTGATATCTGTTGCATATGACATTTAAAATGCTTATGTTGTCCACAATGAACTGTGACCATTCCTAACAGTGACCTTTAATGTCTTCAAAAGGATGATGGGGCCCCACAATGACAATTCCACCTGTATTATGGTGAAGCCATTAAGCAGCCAAATACCACAAACTCCTCAGGACAATTTCAAGGTTCTTATCTAAGATGGTCAAGCTTCAAAGACTACTCTAAAAAGGACTTCAGATGAGCCCTTCACTTTCCTATTGTACACATGCTAAAACAACAACAACAAAAATGTTCCAGCTAGTTTTCCCAAGACGTGATCATTAACTAAATTTCCCCATGTCCCTTCAAAATGCCATTACCTCCAGACAGCAGAATATAATTTTAATAATATGGCCCCCCACATTCCAAAAAAGTTGGGTGGGTAGGTTTTGGTTGTTCAGTGGATTACGACTAAATGTTATTATTTAGAGGGGTTGGCTGCAATTGTGGCTGGTCATGGTTAGGGAGAAAACTAAGAAAGGATGGATTCAAGAATCTATTTCTGAAAAAAAATAGGAATATAAAAAGAATAGGAGAAAAAGTAGATTATTCAATCTATTTTAGACTAAATAGCCACTACTAATCTAAAATATTTTGCATTGTTTTAGATTTTTGTATATTGATACAAATTTAAAATAATTTTTGTTAAAACATACTCTGTGTCACTACACTTGTTTAAGATATTTTGTATATTGATACAAATCCTTGTGTGTGTGTATGAATGTGTGTCTTACTTTTTATTTTTTTTTTAATCTGTGTATATCTTCGTTCAAGGTCCCTTCTCCCTCCCACCCCCCTCTAGTCACACTCTTCTTCTCCACATCTCCCCATCTCCTCCTCAGGAAGGGCAGGAGGTCTCAAGGTCCCAATGCCCCAATATGACTTAGTTCAGCATCCACTCATGATAGATCCCGTTTCTTCCTCCCAACATTAAGACTGAGTCAGGTGTTCCTCTACCGGGAGTGGGATCCAAGGTGCCAGTCCAAGGTGTATCAGATCCCAAGCTGTTCAATGGTTGTGGTTTGCAGCTTGGACCTAAGTTTTTTGTTATATTCTATATATATTTCTTTATTCACATTTTTAATATTTATTTTATCTCACTAATATTTTATATATAAAGATATACCAATGTCTGTTTTATAATATTATATTCCACAATGCTAATTCTTTTCTGATATACCTGTTTGTGTGTGTGTTTGTGTGTGTGATGATAGTTTTGCTGAGTCTTTTTAAAAACAATTTAAAAAACAATAAAGTCTTTTTTCATATATCCCTTTGTTCTCCCTCCCTTTCCCCTCTCAATCACTCTCGGTATGCCTACAGCCTCCTTCCTCCCCATTCCCCCATTTCCTCCCCAAAAAGGGCAAGAAGTCCCAAGGTGGATCAACTCAGCATCTACTAAAGGCAAGTCTGATTATCTTATCATAAAGTCATGTCTAAATTAGGTGTTCCTGAGGGGGTGGAGTGGACTCTGAAGTACTAGTCAACACATTAAAATACAGTCTGTTCTCTCCTCAAGGCTTCATATACTGCCCATGTCAGTGGAGAGCTGCCTATCCTTGGAGGGCCCTAGTTCCTTTTCTTGAAGGTTCCCCAGTGGTTGTTCTTAATTCAGTGAGCTCTCCAGAGCCCCAGCCAATCATCACTGTGAGAATTTTCTTCATCAGCCCTATGCCATTACTCATATAGACCCCTGCTCTCAGTTGGACCAGGAGCTCAGCCCAGTGTTCAGCCGTGTATCTCTGCCTCAACCTCTATTCATTGTTGGATATAAGTTCTGTGTTGGCACTTGGGGTGGCTATTCATTTGATTATAGGGGAAGTATTGTCTAGGCAACACCATTATTGGTTGGAGACATAGGCAGGACCAAAGATTCCATTCTTTCACAAGTCTGTTTTTATGCCAGCACAAAGCTCTATAGTATGACTTTCAGGCAGGGATGGTAATGCCTCTTAAGGTTTTTTTCTTGAGCAAAAACTTTTTGGCAATACTGGCTTTCCTGTTATTCCAAATGAAACTGAGTATTGTTCTTTAAAGGTCTGTTAAAAAAAATGTTTTGGGATTTTGATGTGAATTGCATTGAATCTGTAGATTGCTTTTGGTAGAATTGCCATTTTTACTATGTTGATCCTACCTATCCAGGAACATGGGAGATCTTTCCATTTTCTGATATCCTCCTCAATTTCTTTCTTCAGTGATTTAAAGTTTTTGTCAAATATATTTGTTACTTCTTTGGTTATAGTTACTTCAAGGTATTTAGTGCTATTTGCAGCTATTATAAAAGATGTGATGTTTCCTTTATTTCTTTTCCAGCCCTTTTATCTTCAGTGTATAAAAGGGCTACTGATTTCTTTGAGTTAATCTTGTATCCTGCTAAATTGCTGAAGATGTTTATCAGAAATAGAAGATCCCTGGTAGAATTTTGTGAGTCACTTATGTATACAGTCATATCGCCTGTAAATAGATATAATATTACTTCTTCTTTTCCTATTTGTATTCCCTTAATTTCCTTTTGTTCTTTTATTGCTTTACCTTAAACTTCAAAAACTGTATTAAATAGATTTTAGTGGGATTGCTTTAAGTTTCTCTCCATTTAGTTTGATTTCAGCCTTAGGGTTTTTGTAAATTGCCTTTATTACATGTAGATATTTTTTCTTTTGTTAATGATCTCTCCAGGACTTTTATCATAAAGGACTGTTGTTTTTTGTCAAAGGTTTTTTTCAATGTCTAAGGTAATAATCATGTGGTTTTGTTTTTCTTTCAGTTTGTTTATATGATGGATGACATTTACAGATTTTTCTATATTGAAGCATCCATGCATTTCTGGGATGAAGCCTCACTGATGATGGTGGATGATTTCTTTTATATGTTATTGTACTCAGTTGACCAAAATTTTGTTAAGAATTTTTGCATCAATGTTCATGAGGGAAATTGGTCTGTAATTCACTTTTTTGTTGCATCTTTGAGTGGCTTGGGTCTTAGGGTTATTGAATTGTGGCCACATAAAAACACTTTGGCAATATTCCTTCAATTTGTACTGTATAGACCAATTTGAGGAGTATTGGTATTACTTTTCTTTGAGCATCTGGTAAAATTCTGCACTGAAACCATCTGGACTTGGGTTTTTTTTGGTTCTTGTTTGTTTGTTTGTTTGTTTGTTTACTTAGGAGGCTTTGAATGACAGCTTTAATTTCCTTTGGGGTTATAGGTCCATTAAGGTCTTTGATCTAATCTTGATTTAATTTTGGTAAGTTGTTTCTGTAGAGAAAGCTGTCTATTTCTTCTAAGATATTTGTTTTTGTTGAGTATATATTTTCAAAGTATGACCTGGAAATTCTATTGACTTCCTGGAGTTCTGTAATTACGTCCCCTTTTCATTTCTGATTTTGTTAACTTGGATACTCTCTCTCTGCTTTTTCATTAGTTTGGATAAGGGTTTATCTATCTTGTTGACTTTCTCAAAGATCCAACTTTTTGATTCATTGATTTTTTTGTATTTTTCTTTTTATTTCAATTGTTTTAATTTCAGCTCAAAGTTTAATTATTTCCTGCCATCTACTGTGCTGTTAGATCTCTTGTGTGAGATTACTCCAGGTTTTTTATATAGTCATCTAGTGCTATGAAGTATTGTATTAAGTCTGCTTTCATTGTGTCCCATAAGTTTGGTATGTTGTGAATTCATTTTTTATAAAATCTAGGAAGTCTTTGGTTTCTTTCTTAATTTTTTTCCTTGACCCAGAGGTGATACAATTGAATGATGTTTAGTTTCTATGAGTTGGTAGGCTTTCTGTAATTTTTAATATTGTTGATCTCTAACTTTAGACCATGGTGGTATCATATAATACAAAGGGTCATTTCCATTTTTTGTATCTATTGATATTTTCTTTATTGCCAATTATGTGGTCAATTTTAGTGAAAGTTCCCTTTGCGTTTTGCTGAAATCTTCTGTAAATATCTATTAAATTCTTTTATGGCATAACCTCTGTTAAACCTTTTATTTCTCTGTTGAGTCTCTGTCTGGTTGACATATCCAAAAGTAAAAATCAGGTGTTGGATTCTCCCACTATTAGAGTGTGATGTTTGATGTGGGTTTTAAGCTTTAGTAGTGTTCTTTTATATATGTAGGTGCCCTTATATTAGTGGCATAAATATTCAGGATTGAGATCTCACCTTGATCAATTTTTACTGAAATGGGTAATTAATGTTTGTCCTGGTCTCTTTTAATTGCTTTTAGTTTTAAGTCTACTTTGTTAGATATTAGGATGGCCATATCTGCTTTTGTCTTGGGGTCATTTGATTGGAAAATCTTTTCCCAACCCATTACTCTGATCCTGTGTCTGTTTGAAGTTGAGGGGTGTTTCTTGTATGCAGGAGAAAGACAACTTCTCTTTTTGTATCCACTGTGTTAGGATGTGTCATTTTATAGGGTAATTAAGTCCATTGATGTTAAAGAATATTAATGATCACTGATCGTTATTTCTTGCTATTGTTGGTGGCAGCTTGTGTCTATTTTCTTTCTTTGGGCTTTTCTTCTGAGGGACTATTGATTGTTTGTTGTTTCATGGGTATATCTGGGATCCTTAGGTTGGAGTTTTCCCTCTAGTGCTTTCTTTAGGGCCGGATTTGTGGATAAGTATTGTTTAAATCTGACTTTTTCATAAAATATCGTGTTTACTCCATCTATGGTGACTGATACTTTTGCTGGGTATAGTATTCTAGGTTGGCAGTCATGCTCTTTTAGTGTCTGTATAATGTCTGACCAGAATCTTCTTGCTTTCATTGTTTCTATTGAATAGTTTGGTGTGATTCTGATGGCTCTACCTTTATAGGTAAGTTGGCCATTTTCTTTTGCAGCTTTTAAAAAAATTATTTGTTCTGTATGTTTTGTGGCTTGATTATTATGTGGCAAGCAGACTTTTTGGGGGGTCTAATTTATTTGGTGTTCTATAAGTTACTTTATATTTATAGACATTTCCCTCTTTAGGTTGGGAAAGTTTACTTCTATGATTTTATTGAATACATTACCTATGCTTTTGATCTGGCACTTTTCTCTTTCTTCTATTTCTATTATTCTCAGGTTAGGTCTTTTCATGGTGTCACAAATTTCCTGAAGTTTTGTGCTATCACATTTTTGGTTTTAGTGTTTTCTTGACTGATGTATCTATTTCAACTATTGAGTCTTCCACTCCAGAGATTCTCTCTTCCATCTCTTGGATTCTGTTGGTTATGCTTGTACTTGTAGTTTCAGTTTTTTTGTCAGATTTTTTATCTCCATCTTTGCCCTCTTTTTGTGCCTTCTTTATTGCTTCTATTTTACTTTTTAGTCCCTGGAATGTTTCTTTCATTTGTTGGTTTTCCTTTTCTTGTTTTTTTTTTTTGTTGTTGTTGTTGTTGTTACTTCTTTTAAGAATTTGTTCATCTCTTCTAACTTTTTGTTTGTATTGTCTTCTATTTCTTTAAAGGAATTGTTTATATCCTTTTTAAAGCTTCTATAAGCTTCATAAAGGTATTTGTTTTGGGTTTTTTTTCTGTTTCTTCTTCCTTGCTCTGTTCAGATCTTGATGTTGTAGAAACACCAGTTTCTTCTAGTGTTGCCTTGTCATTTTTTATAATGTTATATGTATTCTTACACTTGTGTCTACCCAATGTTTCAGTGTTTAACTCTTAATCAGCTCCTAGTCAGTTGTGGCTAGAAGGTTGTGTGTCTTCTCTCTGTTCTGGACATGAGGTCTGCATGATTTCTGACTTTGCTCTAGACTTGTGTCTGCAAATTGAATAGATCTGTCTATGATGATGTAGCTCTCCCTGGAGGTAGGGCCTGGATATGGGAGTTCCTCTTGCCTTTTGTCTGTAGGGATCACTGGGGAAGGTCCCTCCCAGCTTTAATCTAGGGCCTATATATATATATATATATGTATATATATATATATATATATACATATATATATATATATATATACTATTGAGTCTTCCACTCAAAAGATTCTCTCTTCCATCTCTTGGATTCTGTTGGTTAGGCTTGTATCTGTAGTTCCAGCTCTTTTCTTCAGATTTATATTTTCATCTTTGCCTAATTTTGTGCCTCTTTTATTGCTTCTATTTCACTTTTTAGTTCCTGTATTGTTTCGTTCATTTTTTGGTTTTCCTTTTCTTGGTTATACTTGAATCTATAGCTTCTATTTAATTTTTAATTCCTGGAATCTTTCTTTCACCTGTTTGTTTTCTTTCTTAGGTTTTTTTTTTCTTTCAGTGATTTGTTCATCGCTTCCAATTTTTTGTTTGTATTTTCTTCTATTTCTTTAAGCAAGATTTTTTTATCCTCATTAAGACTTCTCTTAGCTTCATAAAGCTGTTTTAAGGGCATTTTCTTCTGTTTCCTCTACTTTATTATATTCAGGTCTTGAAGCTATAGAACCACTTACTTCTTCTGTTGGTGTCTTATTGATCTTTGTATTGTTGTATGTATTCTTGCACTGACATCTGTCCATTGTTTCATCAATTCACTCTTAGTCAGCTATTGGTCAGTTCTTAGTCAGTTGTTGGTCTGAGGGCTCTTAGTACACTGTGTGTTCAGAGGTTCAGCTGGACCTGAGCAGTTGCAGGATTGGGAAGTGTTTTGTCTCTTGGATAGGGTCTAGAAAATAGTAGTATCTGCTCTGCCTATTAGCTGTGCTTTCAGGGGCTTTGCTGCTCCCATGTGGTTGTGTTGCTATGATGCCAACCTTGTTCTATGCAGGGTGTGGCCCATGGAAGCTGCAGCCCATCTCTGGTCTGCGGTTCAGAGAGCAGAAGTCTCCACTCGGCCTTAATGAGGGATGACCCTCACTTTTATCAATATATCTATTTTTATGTCTACTCCTGACCCTGCCCTTCCTGCTGTGCATCTTTCTGGAAAGGTAGTGAGTGATGAAAGTTCAGTGGCTTGGATCATTGTAGGAGCATTTCAGGACAGCATTGTCTCATCATCATTGCATTCACCTTACAGCTTTTCTCAGAGCAATGGTGTCTCTGGCATGCAAAGTGTGTGTCTGGTAGCTCTTTGTCTGGCATCTGTCCTCTGTATATATTTCTACTCTTGTTTAAGGTATTATTCCTATGCAGCTCATTTGAAAATGTAATGTATAATTAAGAAATATAGAATAGTAATTAATCATCTGCAATAATCAAACCTATAGTTATATTAGGTATGTTTTCATGGTTAAAAAATAAATTTTGGTAAATAGATGATCAACAAACACTTCAGAGATCCTACAAAATATGCCATTTAAAGACATTTTAATAACCTAAGGCTTTTCATAACAATGAGACATGTCCACTTCCAGAAGCACTAATGTGTTTCAACCAAAAAAAAAAAAAAAAAAGGATGATGGTATTGAAGAACCTCCATGTGGATATTGCTTTCATTTGTGGTAAAGTTATTCACTGAGTTAAAAAAAAACTACCATTGCCTTAACTATTAACAGATAACAGCACAAACTGAACAAGCAGGATACAAAAAACAGCAACTACCCAACTTTTCCAAGACTATGTAGAACAGTCTTTCAAAATTCCTGCTTCATAGCAAAGTCTGCCATTTAAGCTAGGCCTGTAGGCCAAAGACAAATGCCCTAATATTACAGAGAAACTTTGAGGTGACTATCCAGGCAGCCAGATGTCTCTGTCATTTCTACTGTTTTGGAAGTCTTTTACTATACACTTCTTGTTTACTCAAATAATTTTATATTATTCTCCAGTCTCTGATGGAGTTGAAGATGAGAAAGTTATACTTACAGATTGTAATTGAGAAAAGCATTTTAGAAAAGAAACTGAACAAGGAGGTATAAAGTATATAAGCTTGAGAGATATAAACCTAAATTATTTATCTAAGAAAATGTTTTAGAAGTCTAAAAAATAGGTTGTAATAAAAGTGAGATAAAAGGAAAATTAGGTACCAAACTTTAGATTCACCAAGATAGGATAGATAATAGAGTAGTTTCTCTGAAGTTGCCAAATACAGCTGGAGTGTACATTGAGAATGTAATCTTTACTTGATAATTGCTCATACTGTAGATTGTTTTACTGTGTTAGAGTTAAAAGCTTTTCTTTTTATTTATACAAAATTGGAAATACTGGAGGATATTTAATAGCACTGTGAACTCCTAGTTAGCATGTGCATTAATGAAATAATGACAAAAAATAATCATAGAGCATCAGAGGACATCTAGAAGAGATAGAGAGATACACTGGAAGTGGTAAAGAGAAATTTTGAGTGGTGTGGCTTTGTTTTATTTTGTTTTAGTAGAATGGAAGGATGTGCTTTTGGAAGATGTCAGCAAGGAAAGGTTAACTAGTTGCTACTAAACCTCACTAAGCTATCAAATTTTCACCCAAGCTTTGAAATCTCAAGCATCATTTATAAATAAAATAATAAAGATTTAGTTAAAGCTACCTTTTTGCAGCCACAACCGAGCCAGTGCACTGCTGCAAGATAAGTAGACCAGGAACTGCAGAGTCAAAATTTCTGACTAAAATGGCAGAACATTAAGGTACGATCATTGTGCCTAAGTAAAACAACAGTAACATACACTTAGTGTTGTTTATCTGTATGTTTTTTGGGCTGTTCTTCCATTATTGAACAACCAAGTAGGGAATTCATCACTGGGACAGACTCTCTCACCCTTTGTTAGCAATCAATAATTGCCTCCTATATCTCTTCATCTATGGATAGGCCTTGTGAGATTTCCCCCAATCTATATTGACATTTCAACTGATGTTGTAATGTTGTCTAATTTACACAGCATGTTGTTGAGATTTCAGGGCCTCTACTTCTCTTTCATATACAGAGACAGTCTCACAGCAGGATCACCTGGCCCCTACAATCTTTCTATTTTCTTTTCTTCCCTAAGCCTTAGGTGTAGTGATTTTGATGTAGATGTATTCACTGGGACCAGGTATCCACAGTCAGTTGTTAGCTGCATTTTAACCAATTGTGAATTTCTGTAGTAGTCTGTCTTATTTCATTTTCAACCTTTCAAATTGTCTATATAGTCTTCTTTCCAACCTTAGTTGTGACCACCACTTTATTTCTTCCTTTTACTAGTTTTTTTTTTTTCTTTATTGCTTTGGACATTATTCACTTAATTTTTTCAGTCAATTTTTTTATAAATGGAGTAAATGCACATTGTAATATTTTCTTGCTTATTATACTAGGTATGTATAGTTATGCATGTAATTTAAATTTTTGTTTACAGACTCATCTGGAACTGAAATGTTTGTCCTCATTCTGTGTGGTTAAACATCTCTGACTCAGATCTGTTTTTCTGATTCTGTGAGTACTTTTAGGGACTGTTGAAGTATAACTCAGTCTATAAAAAGCAGAAATATGTCACCAATTACTGAGTAATTAACTGGTCCATCTCAGATGCTGACTATCAGTTTCATCAGAAATAGTTTTATTCCCAAAGCACATAATGCATAGTATTTGGTGAGCATATTGACCCGTCCAAAAACTGAACACCTGCCTCTGAAGTCTGAAATCCACACTGTACTCATCACTTTATTTCTGTTCAATTTCAGACCAAAGTGTGGCTAAATTCAACATGGATATTATAATAAAAATTATCAGATATTTCCACTTTTGTTTCAGACATGTCAAGATTTTATTTCTTTCTCTAGACATGGCCTTGTATCTTGTTTTGGTAAATAAAGGAAGTGTGGACTTAATTAATATATGTCTATTCTAGATCAAAGACAAAATCCAGCTAGTTCATTACCCATTGCACTCCCTTCCTCAGCACAACTGTTATTGATGCCTCAAGTGATACTTCTGCCACCAACAGTGTTCTCTGTATCCCTTTGGGAAGACTATGTAGTCAAGAAATTCATTTTAAACAAAGTAAGCTCAAGGTATTTTTTCCTACTGCAGCCTACTCCAGGCCACTCAAACAAAGGTGTTTCTGTATTATTTTTTTTTCTTAATATTTTACTACTTGAAGTGAGGGGTCATGCACATGTATGCATCTGAGGACAACTTGGGAGCATTATTTCTCTGTGCATCCAGATGTTGAATTCAGGTCATCAGATTTTGTGATAAGTAACTGTATCCACTAAGCCATCTTGCTTAACATTTTTAGAAGATTTTACTGTATGTCTGTGACAAAGAGACATTTCAAAGCATGAAGTTACAATGCAATCTTGCTTCTACTCCAATCTATATTTCAAAGAGAAATAGATACTGGATTTTAAGCAAAGCAAATATGCATGAAACACTAAGTGTATAGTACAAGTGTTTGTTTACATCGCAAACCATAGGCTTTGGTAATAAAGGTTGTACATTAAATTGAGTATTATCAGGTTCTTCTTTACTTCCTATACATATAGAAATTTACTAAACTTACTAAACCATTTTTACTAAACTTAACACATTTCTTTTTATTTAGCAAATATTGTGCTTGAAGCTGTGAATAGGCAAACTTTTGATTTTTTCATTCTCTGCTTCTCTATTTCTTTCCTTGGTTCTTTGTCTGAAGAACATTTTTTCTTCCTGTGACATCCTTTTTCTTTATGGCTCTCCATTTGCTCACCCCCACTAACTCAAAGACACTTCTCATACTAACATCAACTGTGTGGGTCATAATCCAGAAAATAATGCACTTACCAAATTATCCATCCTCAGAAGTTTCTTGTATTTTAAATATTACTTTATTCATTCTTTGACAAATGTTGATTGAACATCTACTATAACAAGAAGTTTTATACTTAAAACAAAGTATAATATAGTTTTATGATCTTGAGTCATTAAGAAGCTAAAAAATTCACGGTTAAGTTATGATGTACATAATCCTGCTCCTAATAAATAGTTGCTCCTAATAAATACAGGAAGGGCTGTAACTGTAGCATGAAATACACTGTTAGCTGCTGAATGACTTTTATTCTAGAAAGAAGCAAGTGGGATGACTTTTCTGCTGATGATATGCATGGATGACACTTGTATTATTTCTGAGTAATAATCATTCTTGCTATGGATCATATCAAATTTATATTTCTTTTCTTTCCTTCTTTATTTTGTATTTATCAAAAAAACAGTAAAATGAATTTAAAATGTGGAAAAGTTAACAGTACCTATATATAGTGGGGAAATAATGGATAGTACAGGTGGGAAAGCAGAGCGGAGACGAGATGGAAGCAGAGCATGGAGAGAGAGGCAGGTCTTCCGGTCCCTTGGCGCGGCTACGCAGCGGGTCCGTACAGCGGCTGGGCTAGTTGTTAAAACTTCTTTTTGTAAGGAATTCTAACAAAATAAACCTTATTTAATACATGCTTCTTGGTGGCGGGTTTCTACCGCAATACCTATAAAGAGGATAAGAATCATAAGCATGGATTATCAAGGGTGGTAATGCAAATAAGATTGCTACACATATATTTACTTTGTGTTCAGCTTTCCCTCTGAATTTTTTTTCCTTCCCTGTATATCCTTATTCAAGGTCCCTTT